>JAJIBD010009203.1:0-17021 GCA_021461705.1 Cryptotis parvus
ACTAGCTTCTGCACCTCAAAGAAATGGTGACCAAGATACAAAACAATCCATAGAGTGGGGAAAGGATATTCACCCAATACCCATCTGGCAAGGGGTTAATATCCAGGATATATCAGGCACTGGTAGCACTCCACAAGAAAAAAGCCAACCCCATCAAAAAAATGGGGAGAAGAAATGAACAGAAGCTTCCAAAAAGAAGAAATTCTAATGGCCAAAAGGCATATGAAAAAGTGTTCTTCATCTTTAATCATCAGGGAGGTGCAAATCTAAACAACAATGAGGTACCATCTCACACCACAGAGACTGGCACACATCCAAAACAGCAAGAACAACCAGTGGTGGCGTGGATGTGGGAAAAAAGGACTCTGATCCACTGTTGGTGGGAGTGCCGACTGGTCCAGCCCTTTTGGAAAACAATATGGGCATTCCTCTGAAAACTAGATATTGAGCTCCCATTTGATCCAGCAATAGCACTCCTGGGAATATACCCGAGACCGAAAAACACATAGCAGAAACACTATCTGTACTTCTTTATTCATCTCTGCGCTACTCACTATAGCTAGAATCTGGAAACAACCTAAATGCCCGAGAACAGAGGACTGGCTAAAGAAACTGTGGTTCATCTACACTATGGAATACTATGCGGCTGTCAGAAAAGATAAAATTATGAAATTTACCTGCAAATGGATGGACATGGAGACTATCATGCTGAGTGAAATTAGTCAGAAGGAAAAGGACAGATATAGAATGACTGCATTCATTAATAGGACATAAATAGATACCAGTGTTTTACTAAACGTGGGAAATGGTAATGGCAGATTAAAACTCACCATTGAATATGCACAAAAAGACTTAAGTGATAAACTCTAAATATCTGCAGGGCTAGCCACAATGTGTAAAAGAAGAGGAGAGAGATGCAGAGAGAGAGAGACAGAGAGAGAAAGAAAGTAAACTGGAGTACCTGCTATTAAGGCAGCATGGGGGTGGGCGGGAGGGGGTGGGGGTACATTGGTGGTGGAAATGGGGCACTGGTGGAGGGATGGGTGCTGGTATACTGTATTACCAAGAACCAATTATGAACACCTTTGTAATTGTATGTTTCACGGTGGTATAATAAAAAATTAAAAAATAAAAAAATAAAAAGGCTTTACTTATCACAGGTTCAGGCATACAAATCAGCAATAGGAAAAACCCTGTGCTTAGGATTACCGGCTAGGACCCCGGCCACATGTAGGCCAAGATGGCGGCCACCACGTGTTAAGGCCCGTAGAGAGGAGACAAAGACAAGGCGCCAGCAGAAAGAGAGGGAGGCGACCCAAGAAGAGTGAGAGCCCCAAAAGAGAGCCCCAAAAGGAGGCGCAAGAGAGGAAACAGGCTAGTTTTATCCCCTGCAACCCAGACCTCCCACTTTTATGGGAAGCCATCCAGGTCAAATGTCTTCAGGTAATTTCTCCCAGGACCTTACCTAGGCCCCTTTGGATGCTAATGTCGTGAGCCAAGATCTGCCTAGGAAATATCATTACAGGGTAGAGAAGGGGGTTTCTGAGATGGCATGGCTCTGTACCAAAGACTACACTAATGCCAATTAAATATTTCTCCAAGTCTTCACAAGAGTCTCGTCTTTTGTTCATGGTAGTTCTATTATATTAGCTTTGAGTTGTCAGAGAGCCATGCTTGCTTGCTTGGAGGCAAACAGCATTTGTCTCTGGTCTAATTACTTAGAGATCCAACGTGGCCAGGCAAATATACCAGTAAGATCAAGATAGTCCCACGATGATTGTGGTAGCATGAGAGAATATTTACACCAGCCAGTACAGAAAACATGGTCAGATAAACTGCCACATTTAAACTACCCCTATCTACAAAGTGATATTCAGGAGGCAATCCAGGGCAGATGTAGAGGCTCTGGGCAGCTGTAGTGCAACAATGAACGAAATATCACAGACTGAATTCTGGCCTCCTGCATGCTTGAGATCCATTGAGCTATCTCCTTGCCATATTTCCTCATACTTTTTACAAAATTATTCAAATAGATTAAATTTAAAATGTTAAAATAGATACATTTTTAAAAATCACATGAGAGAAAGAATTTGGATGTAATTATACAGGTAATATGAGGGAATTCCTTTCTCAGTTATAAAGCAGTTTGTGTATCATTATGGTTATGTGGGTTACACAAATATGCTTAAGTGATCAAATGATATAGACATATGCATATATGTGTACATATGCATATTCACATTCAAGTGAATTTGTATAAAAATAGTGAAACTGAGTAATGAATATAGTCTAACAGTATTATACCAGTGTCAATTTCTTGTTTCAATATTATACTGCAATTACATAAACTGCAACCTTTTTTGGGAAGAGAGTCCCAAATGAGTAGAGAGTCAAATAACTACCTTTGCAACATACTAACAAGTGTTCTGTGCAATCACTTCCAAATAAAAAGTATTTAAACATTTTATTGTGATTTTTCAATATTTATTTTTTTCCAGGAGGGCATCCCCAATGATGTTTAGGGTGCCCAGGGGCCATGTCTGGTGATTCTTGGCCAACCAGTCAGCAGTTTAATGCTAGTGCTAGAGGCTCCAGTACTACCAGGACCCTCCAGTGCTGTATGTGTCCAGTGCTGCTGGCGGGCGGCATGCAATGCCTGTATGGCTCCTTGGCCTGCTTTTTTAAAACTTTGATACAGTGCACATGACCTTCCTGAAAATATTTTTTGGGGGGTTGGGTCATACTTGGTGGTACTCAGGGCTTATTCCTGTCAAGGATTATTTCTGGCAGACTCAGGAGAACATATGGTGTGCTGGGTATCAAACCGTGTTCAGCCATTTGCAAGGTAAGCACGTTCCCCACAGCACTAACTTCTCTAGCCCCAAATACACACATTAAGCTAGTTTTTTCTTAAACATTACTTTTTTCATTCACCTTACTTTTTTTGTAAGTAAAAGACACCATTTCTTAAAATTTGTTTTTATTTATTTATTTACTTATGTTTGCTTTTTTTTTACCCCTGGGATAAATCCAGAGCCACGGCAGAGCCTGGCAAGCTTACCCATGATGTATTTGATATGCCAAAAACAGTAACAATAATGGTCCTCATTCCCAGTGAATGGAGACATTACTGGAACCTGCTCGAGCAAATCGATGAACAATGGGGAGAGAAGTGATGCCACACAAGTGATTTTGCTTTTGGGGTCACACCTGGCGATGTTTATATGTTACTCCTGGCTCTGCACTCAGGAATTACTCTTGGTGTTACTGGGGACTATATGGGATGGCTGGATCAACCTGATCTGCCACATGCAAGGCAAATGCCCTACCCACTGTACCATGACTCTGGCCCCTTAAAATTTATTTTTATTTGTACTTTACATTTAGGTTATTTTACTTATTTTGTTTCATTTAAACACCGTGATTTACAGATTTCTTCGCAGTACAGTTGTCACAAACATTCATTGTTCAACACCAGTCCCACCACCAGTGCGCCCTACCACCACCAAATGCTACCAGCCCCACCCATTCCCTATATCCACAATAGCTCTTAAAAGGTGACTCCAACAACATTAATCATTGCAACATATATATATATAGATAGATAGATAGATAGATAGATAGATAGATAGATAGATAGATATATGGCTATATCTATATATATATAGGAAAGGCTCTCGCATAGACCTGATCCTCAATGGAGTGGTTTTGCAACATGCCGTGCGACCACTTTGCAGCACTCCACAGGAAGAAGCTGTAGTAGTTGTTTCTCTGGTCATTCTTCCCAGAGTTACTATCAGTCCTGGTTCATGGTCGGTTGTGAATGGCATCTATGCAGCTCATAGTCACACCCATTGGGTCATTGAAGGTGGGGAGATGAGTGGAGGGGCTTCAATCCCCTGCTTCAAGCCCAGTTGACATGCCCGTGGTATGCCCATGACATGCCCATCACATGCCCACTTGTTTGCTGGTCCTAGAAGCGATGATGAAATTGGCCAGGAAGGAACCAGTTTCCCCCTCTCTTTGCTTCTTGGGCAGCTCTGAGACAGGAGCTGTAGCTGTGGTGTGTCTTGTCATTCTCTCGGCATGACAAGACACACAGTCCTGGTCTTGTCTCTCAGTCCTGGAACCTGGTCGGCTGTATATGACATCTGCAAGGCTGTCTTACCCATCCCTCTTACCCATCCCAGTAACCCAAGGCCCTCTTACCCTTCCCAGTTAGTTACCAGTTATCGTTACCAGCTATAGTTAGCAATTACCAGTCTTCACCACTCACCCCCGCCCTTTTTTGTGCTCATATTTGACATTTTACTGAAATGGAATACTTTGTAGAAGTTGTCTCGAAGTTTCTTTCACTTAGCATAATATTTTGCAGCTTTCATCTATGCGATAGCATGTACAAGTCATTACTATTATGGCAGATCTCATTTCATTGCACAAATATACTGCATTTATCATTTTATCAAAGGATCTTGGAGTTCCTTCCAATTTTGCTATTATAAATTTTGCTGTCATAATTTACATACAAGTATTTTTAATTCTGTGACTCAATTAATTTTTTAATTAAAATATTTTTAATTCTGTGATTTCAATTGAGATTCTACTACTGATGATTTCTCATGCACATAATTCCAACACCACACATATCACCAGTGTACCCATCTCTCTCCTCCCAAAGACCCCGATGCTCCTCTCATTTCAACCCCCCTCCCGACCAACTCAATTGTGTGAAATAGTTCACCCATTGGCCACTTCTTGCTACTTTGCTCGTTTCCTGAAGCCAAGGGGCAAAAATATAAAACAACAGCCAAAAAACAACAACAAAAACACACACAACAACTCCAAACCTGTGGATTCTTAAAACTGCTTGCCAAATTGAATAGTTGCCTTGTTCTCCCCAATCTCTCTTACTGCTTCCCTTCAAACTTGATTTATTAAGTATTTTATGGCTTCGTTGGCCTCGTTTCTCATGCATGAGATCTGACACTTTCCCAGAAGTCTTCCTACTCAGATACCTCATGACTTTGGGACATTTGTAGTAAGGGACAATCCAGCTTCTCAGATGATTGTCAATTCCTGCGTCTCTGGAACACCATACTGAACTTTGTGCTCTTCAAAGAGCTTTTGCAGGGCACTGATATAGAGTGCATGGTATTTTTTCCACAGTCTTCTTGTCGGATCCTTAATCCTGGGTACTGGTAAGGGCTCCCCAACTATGGCGAAGGAGAAGAGACAAGCATTAAAAGTTTCCCCAACTCCAACTGCTAATTCCTCAGAGTGCCACAAACTGAAACTCAGTATGTAGATCTGTTTCCCTTACATTCTTTTCCTTCACTCTACCCCCCATCCAGATCCATATCTTCCAAACATCTAATCTCATGCATGCTCATGAGAGTTAACAGCAAGTTCGAGGAATGTATGTGAATAATAAAGCCCTCTGGCAGCTGGTGAAGAGTGTCCCACCCAGGGATAGCCACAACTCTTATCTGTTTAGTTGTCCTCCCTACCTTACTGTCAACCACACCCTCTGGAATTTGCACTGCCTATCCCAGCTGTGTGCTGGATCCCTGGAACCTGATGGATGACCATGGGAGGGAGGAGGTGAGGGAATCAGAGGGAGCTGGGAACTAAGGACAGGATCTTCTAGAGATCATGGAAAGCTCACCAACAGTCGTAATGGGTCGATTGAAGGCAGAAAGCCCCAGGATCCTCGAGTGAGACCTCGGCCGTGAAAGCGATACAGAAATTTAGTCCCAGGATTTTTTTTTAAATGTATCTTGAAATTTCTTTTGGAAAAATCTTTTCCACGTGCCTTCACGGAAAGTTTCTTGATTGTAAACCTCATTCTCACCCAAAGGAATAGGAAGGGACAAGATATGCTCTGTAAACAGAAGGGCAGATGTATAAGTTCTTTTTTTTTTCTTTTTGGGTCACACCGGCGATGCTCAGGGGTTACTCCTGGCTCTTCGCTCAGGGAATTACTCCTGGCGGTGCTCGGGGGACCATATGGGATGCCTGGAATCGAACTCAGGTTGGCTACAGGCAAGGCAAACACCCTCCCCTGCTGGACTATTGCTCCAGCTCCCAGAAGTATAAGTTCTTTCAGAAAGCTCTCTTGCGAGCATTCTCCATGGTGAAAAATCTCTCCAATCTCCCTATTAGATATAGGGCAAGAACCTAAGTCTCCAAACATCTCCTCCAGCTTGTATCTCATTCCTGGATCTTCACTCTCCCCCCTAATCCACCCGCTACAGGTTGCTAATACCTCCTGTCCGTTTTTGGGAATTACTAATCTTAGTCTAATCGATTTTGTTGCACCTAGTATCCAGAGAGTCTCTCTGGAACTGCATCTCTTTTGGGGTCAAGTGATAGTCCAGTTGATAGAGCTCTTGTTTTGCATGTGGCAACCCAGGTTTGATCTCCAGCACACACCATGTCGTTCTCTGAGCCCGCCAGAGTGATCCCTGCGCAAATAACCAGGAGTTAGTCCTTTCTACAGCCTGATGTGGCCCCCAAAGTCAAAAATCTTTGCATTTTTAATGTCATGTCACTTTTCTCTTTAGAACGCTTCCAAGGCCTGACACTTTTTGTTGTCTCTTTTTGCTTTTGCTTAGGGACCAAATCTGGTTGTGCTTAGGTGTTACTCCCAATTTTGTACAGTGCTGAAGGATCACATGTGGTGTTGGTAAAATGAACCAGGGTCAGCACGCAAAGCAAGTGCCTTAATCTTTTACTATCTCATTGGCCCCGAACATCTTAGTAGTATGATGCTTAATGTGGCCTTTGTACTCTAGTCTTGCTATCTGACTAGTTTCTCCTCTCCCCACCCCTTCTCTGGAATCTCCTTGACTATACTTAGTCAGCCAGGTTTTTATTTTTATGTCTGTACTTTCTGCTCCCTCTGCTGGAAATATCTTCCTATACCTTTAAGTAGCTAATTCTATTTTCTTCTTTAATATTCAGCTCTAATTGAGCTCCCATTTGACCCAGCAATACCACTCCTGGGAATATACCCTGGGAGCCCAAAATCACAGAGCAGAAACACTATATGCTCTTCTTCTCCTTCTCCTTCTCCTTCTCCTTCTCCTTCTCCTCCTTCTCCTTCTCCTTCTCCTTCTCCTTCTCCTTCTCCTTCTCCTTCTCCTTCTCCTCCTCCTACTCCTTCTCCTCCTTCTCCTTCTCCTTCTCCTTCTCCTTCTCCTTCTTCTTCCTCCTCCTCTTCCTCCTCTTCCTCTTCTTCCTCTTCCTATTCCTCTTCCTCTTCTTCGTCTTCGTCTTCTTTTTCTTCCTCTTCTTCCTCTTCCTATTCTTCTTCTTCTTCTTCCTCTTCCTCCTCCTCCTTCTTCTTTATTATTTTTGCTTTTTTGGGTCATACCCAGCAATGCTCAGGGGTTACTCCTGGCTCTGCATTTAGGAATTACTCCTGAAGGTGCTCGGGAGACCACATGGGATGCCTGGGATTGAACCTGGGCTGGCCACGTGCAAGGAAAATGTCCTACCCGCTGGACTATCACTCTGGCCCCACTATCTGTACCCCTATGTTCATTATAGCATGATTCACATTATCCAGAATATGGAAACAACCTAAGTGCTCAAGAATAGGAGACTGGATAAAGAAACTATGATACATCTACACAATGGAATACTATGCAGCTGTTAGCAAAAACAAAGTTATGAAATTTGCCTATAAATGGATGGATATGGAGACTATCATGCTGGGAAAAGGACAGATATATAATGACTGCATACATTTACAGGGTATAAAAAATAGTATGGTACTAATATCCAAGATGCACAGATACACCCGGCAGAGCAGAAACCAGCTTTCCCCGTTGAACCCCCTGAATTCCATGGACCACGAGAGCAACTTCAAACCTGAGTCCACTATCCCAATGGAGCCTCGGAAGAGCCCAGAGAAACCCCCCCACACTTTGCTGGCAGCGATATTCACCATCCACACTCCGCAGCTCGTAAGATCTCCACCCAACAGATTAATGCAGTCTCCAGCCCGGCTTGTCAGAAACACAGCCTACAAGGACCCACCCTGCAGAGACCCACCCTTCAGAGGAGAGTATTTCAAGCCCAGGAATGCTTGAGCCACAGACACAGATACACCCGGCAGAGAAGAACCCACCTTTCCCAGTTGTGGCCGCGCGATTTACCTCCAAATTACCATGAATATTCTACCCACCCTCTGAGAGAGCCCCACAAATTAATGAGAGCATAGCGCCCGCAACGGCAGAGCCTGGCAAGCTGTTCGATATGGCTAAACCAGTAACAAAAATGTTTATTTTCCTGACCCGAAAAAAGCCCTTAATACGGCAGCAGTAAGAAAGGCGAACAAGCAGTGCCTGATAAAATTTCCTGGCCATCCTAGGCTGCCAATAACGAAGAAGGACTAAAATGACTGTCTGTACTTTCAATGCACGTATGCTGGCATCGGAAGCATATATTGAGGATCTGATGGTGCAAGCGCAATAGATCAAATACGACATCATTGGTCCGACTGAGACAAGGAGGTGTCAGTCTCATCATGCTGTATTTGACACCGGAGAAGAATTGTTCCTTGGAACATGCGACGGAAAGAGGCATCGGTGGCATTGGTGTCCTTGTCAACACGAACATGGCCATAAACATTGATTCATTTGAATGCCAGACAAACCGGATAGGACGATTACACTTGAAGAGATGTGGCCCACTGCCAGCAATTTCTATCTTCATTGTCTACGCACCAACATCCACATACAAAGGAGATGAAATTGAGAAATTCTATATGGAACTGGAGGAGTTCTATAAAAAAGATCACACCTTCTACAAGATCATAGTCGGTGATTTTAATGCCAAGATAGGACCGAGAAGATAGGCTGAAGAAATCCACATCGGGACCCATGGCCTAGAATGGAATGAACAGGGTGAGAGACTATCTGGAGTTCATCATGTCCACCAAGACCATTCATGGGAACTCTCAGTTCGAGAAGGCTAAAGCGAAACGTTGGACATGGGAATCTCCTGGCGACAGTTCCACAATGAAATTGAACACATCATCTTCAATCGACAGTTTTGTCTGACCGATGTTGCTGTCGTCCCCAAATTCCAAACAGGATCGAACCACGGTCTCCTTCGTGCAAAATTCTACTTCCTGGGGACACTGGTGGTGGGAAATGTGAACTGGTGGAGGGATGGGTTCTGGAACACTGCATGACTAAAACCCCAATCATGAACAGCTTTGTAATTGTATATCTCACAGTGGTATGATAAAACATAAATAAATTTAAAAAAAATCAGTTCTAATTTTATTCCCTTGAAAAACTTTCTCATCCATCCACCATGCTTTCTCGTCAATTCTTCCACCATAGTGTGGATTATACACTACTCTTCATCTAGAACTTCCTTCCCCTACACTAGCACTACCCAACCCTGAATCAAAAGTTATCTCCTTGTCTTTTTAACTCCCCATAGACAGAAAGCCTATAAAAAGTGTGAGAGGTACACCTCTTTTTATTCAATATAGTACTGGAAGTACTTGCCATAGTAACCAGAGAAGAAAAAGATATCAAGAGCATCCAGATAGGCAAGGAAGAAGTCAAGCTATCATTATTTGCAGATGACATGATATTATACCTAGAGAACCCTAAACTCTCTACCAAAAAACTCCTAGAAACAATAGGCATATAGTAGAGTGGCAGGATACAAAATCAACACCAAAAAGTCGGTGGCTTTCCTATATACAAATAACGAAAGAGAAGAAAGGGATATTAAGGAAACAATACCATTCACAATTGTGCCACAGAAAATCAAATACCTAGGAATCAACTTACCCAAGTGTGTAAAGGACCTGTACAAAGAAAACTACAAGACACTGCTCCAAGAGATAAAAGAGGACACAAAGAAATGGAAACATATTCCCTGCTAATGGATGGGGAGAATCAACATTGTCAAAATGGTAATACTCCCTAGAGCTCTGTACAGATTCAATGCAGTCCCTATAAGGATACCCATGACATTCTTCAAAGAAATTGACCAAAAACTCCTGAAATTTGTATGGAAAATAAACCCCAAGGATAGCTAAAGCAATCCTCGGGAAAAAGAAGATGGGAGGCATCACCTTTCCCAACTTCAAACTGTACTACAAGGCAGTAGTAATTAAAACAGCATGGTATTGGAATAAAAACAGACCTGTGGACCTATGGAACAGAATTGAGTATTCTGACACCCAACCTCAAACACATGATCATCTAATCTTTGATAAAGGTGCAACGAGTCTAAAATGGAGTATGGAAAGCCTCTTCAACAAGTTGTGTTGGGAAAACTGGGCACCAACATGTAAAAAGATGAATTTGGACCTGTGTCTAACACCATGCACAAAATCAGATCAAAATGGATTAAAGATCTCAATATCAGACTTGACTCCATAAAGTACATTGAAGAAAATATAGGAATACACTCCACGACATTGAAGCTAAAGGCATCTTCAAAGGTGAAATATCACTAGCAGAGCAACTAGAAGAAAATATAGACATATGGGACTACATGAAACTAAAAAGCTTCTGCACCTCAAAAGAAACAGTGACTAAGATACAAAAGCAGTCCACAGAATGGGAAAGAATATTCACCCAACACCCATCTGATAAGTGGTTAATATCCAGGATATATCAGGCACTGGTAGAACTTTACAAGAAGAAAACAAACAACCCCATCAAAAAATGGGGAGAAGAAATGAACGGAAACTTCAGCAAGGAAGAAATTCGAATGGCCAAAAAACATATGAAAAAATGCTCATCATCACTAATCATCAGAGAGATGCAAATCAAAACAACAATGAGATACTACTTTACACCACAGAGACTGGCACATATTCAAAAGAGCAAGAACAACAAGTGCTGGCGTGGATGTGGGGAAAAGGGGACACTCATCCATTGTTGGTGGGAATGCCGGCTGGTACAGTCTTTCTGGAAAACAATATGGACTTTCCTCCAAAGACTAGAAATTGAACTCCCATTTGACCCAGCCATACCACTCCTGGGAATCTACTCTGGGAAACCAAAAATACGCAGCAGAAACACCATCCATACTTTTATGTTCAGAGCAGCATTATTCACAGTAGCCAGAATCTGGAAGCAACCAGAGTGCCCGAAAATTGATGACTGGATAAAGAAGCTTTGGTACATCTACACAATGGAATACTATGCAGCTGTTTGGAAAAATGAAGTTATAAAATTTGCCTATAAATGGATGGACAAGGAGAAGATTATGTTGAGCGAAATTAGCCGGAAGGGAGAGAGACAGATACAGAATGACTGCATTTATTTGCATAACATAAATATATATGTACATATTATGATACCAATATCCAAGGGCAAGTGAAACATATATCAGGAGGTCTTGTCAAAGGTGTCAATTATGACACCAGTGAGTCAGAGGCTAGGTAAGACAGAAAATGGAACAGTGTGCTAGCAATTGTCGAGAGTACTAATGCCAACCTAGAACTGAGCATTAAATAGAGGCAAAAAGATACACATGACAACCCTTTAATGTATGTTCTGTAATCCATAGTCTGGGGGGAAGGAAAAGAGAAAGAGAGAGAAAGGGAAAGAAATAAAGAACCTGCCATGGAGGCGGGCTGGGGCAGTGGGGAGGAACCGGGCATGTTGGTGGTGGGAGATGGGCAGTGGTGGCGTGATGGGTGCTGGAACACTGTATGACCAAAACCCAAATATGGACTTTTAATTGTATATCTTTGTAATTGTAAAAATAAAAAAATTTTAAAAAGGTGAGAGGTGTGTCTAACTCATCTAGCTCTCGTATAATGTTTGATTGTTGCTGTAGCCCTCAGTGAATGCCTTTTTCTCTCTTTTTGTGTTGACTGGCATATAATACTCGAATTTCAGTTCACGATTCATATGTCAGTCAACATGTCATCTACTTCTATAATGGGGTCAAAATCTCCACGAGTTGATGATCTCATAACATTTTGTATAAGTCTCTATTATACCAAGCTATTCATTCAACAAATATTGAGTCCCTTCTGTGATTTTTAAGCTATGACGATATATCAATAAACCCAACAGAGCTTTTAAAAATCTGTCTTTATGGAGCTTACCTATTTTTTGGCCACACCCAGAAATACTCAGGGGTCACTCTTAGCTCTGCACTCAGGAATTACTCCTGGTGTCCTGGTGGTGCATGGGGGCCATATGGGATGCCAGGGATCAAACCTAGGTGACTACTTGTTATGCAAGCCGTCTAGTAGTACCTAATGAACTATAGTTCTGACTCCCAGAGCTTTGTTATAATTAATTATTTAATTAATTATGGATTTAAGGTCACATTCATTAAGTTCTCAGAGCTTACTTCTAGTTTTGTGTTCAGGGGTCACTACAGGTAGGGCATAGGAAATGCTGGGAATTGAACCTGGCTCAGTGATGTGCAAGGCCAGCATCCTGAATTCTGTGCTATTTTTCTGGCCCTTAACTTTTTATTGATATAATAGCTATAATAAGCAATGATAGTAAATATATAATTTCATGATATATAACATGATAAAATGCAATGGGAGGGGGAGTTATGGGAAAATCGGTATGCATCTTATTAAAAAGAGGCATTTTAGCAAAGAACTGAAGAATTAAGGGAATACGTTAAACAGGTTTTTTTTAAAAAGAAATAATGGTTCATGAAGAGATTTCATTAAGGCGGGAGCTTGTGGCCTATATGTGGGACAGGAAATACCTCTAATAGAATGAGCAAGGGGAAGACCAATGAGAGATGATGTTGTAGAGGTTGCTAAGAACTAACATAGTTAGGATCTAGTAGGCTCTTGGAAATACTTCAGGTTTTGCCTAGAGAGGGGAGGGGAGATAGCTATTGGGTCATTTGGAATAACGACCTGATATGGCAAGTTTAATAGGATCATTCTGGTTACAGTTGAGAATAGGCTCTTGGATGTGGTGAAGTCAGGGACAGAATCAGAGAATGCAATTATATTTTTTTGTAATAATCCTGAGAATATACCACCTACACGGAAGAGCCTGGCAAGCCACCCATGTTTTATTTGATATGCCAAAAGCCAGTAACAATTATAGACCTCATTCCCATGACCTGAAGGAATGGTTTGAGGCTCTTCCTATCCCTGGAGCAAGCAGATGCCCTTGGGCTACACTTGCTTGCACCAGGACATATGGAGATGTTACTGGTGCCCACTTGAGCAAATCGATGAACAATGGGAAGACAGTGATACAGTAATAATCTAGGGAAGAAATGATGGCAGATTAAATAAAGGAATGTTAGTCAAGAGAGTGAGTGGTTGATTTCTGGGTAGATCTTGTACTTGTGCATCTATCTGTCTTTCTCCACTGGACTGTTAAGTTCCTTAAAGGCAATGACCAGGTATAATTTATTTTTATATCCTCAACACTTGGCATTATGCCTGATAATTATGTTTTATAACTCTACAATTGAATGCGTTCTATTTCTCAAGCCATATTATATGCTCTTTGGAGACAGTAAACATGTCCTGTTTATCTTTGTAAGTCTTATAGCATCAAAAAATTCTTTGTAATGGATTGCTATGAAGTCCCATTTCCCTAGGACCCCAGTCACCAGGCTAATTAATGGGCAGAAAATAAAAGACTTCCAACTCCATGTAAGCAAAGTACCCTCCAAAATGTGCTTGGGGGGCCTGGCGATAGCCCAGCAGGTAGGGTGTTTGCCTTGCATGAGGCCGGCCTGTGCCCGCCGGGTTCGATCCTCGGCATCCCATATAGTCCCCGAGCACCGCCAGGAGTGGGTGTCACCCAAAAAAAAAAAAAAAAACTGTCCAGACCTAACTTTATGGGGCCGAGAGCGATAGCCCAGTGGGTAGGGCGTCAGCCTTGCACGCGCAGGTCTGTGCCAGCCGGGTTCGATCCCCGGCATCCCATAAGGTCCCCGAGCACCGCCAGGAGTAATTCCTGAGTGCAGAGCCAGGAGAAACCCCTGAGCGTCGCCAGGTGTGACCCCAAAAGAAGGCAAAAAAAATATGTCTGGTGATCCCAGGACCCTTAAGGCCAAAGGTGAAGGAGAGAAGCAATGAGAGTGTGGAGGGGATCCTCTCTAACAGATTTCTGAGAGGGCAGCATGCTAGCGAGGTGCCACAGAGGACTTCACGGCACTCTTCGGGACAGGGCACTAAAACTTGGGACTCACCCCGTCTTCAGGGCTAACTTCACAAAACCTTTGCGTTTTTAAGGATGATGGTAGAAGCTCCAGGTCGGCACAAGAGAGATTCAGCAGCTCCGCCCGCCACAACAATCCACAGCATTGCCTGCGCTTTTCTCCGTCAGAAAATAGCTCAAGGCTGCCTCACTGACTGGGCGCACTCCTGTGAAACGAAAGAGTCTACTGGCAAAACAAACACGGTTTCCGAGACTAGGTGATGGTGTCCTTCAGGCTTTCCTTTTGGTTCTTCTGTTTCCTGACTTGTGATTTTTACTTTTCTCTCTCTTTAATGTGAACTTCACAGCCTGGGTTAGCTCTAGTCTGAGCTCCATAGGATCAGTTTCTTGCCTTAGAGATCTGTCTTACCGTAGTTAGGGCTACATTGAGTTCCTCTGCCTACTCCCTTTGAACTCAGTAGTGTTCTTTCCCACCTTCCCCTCTCTATCCATGAACCATAGCTGTCTTCTACTTTACTCAGGCTGACAGAACAGGAGGCTCTACAAAAGTTCTGCCCCTCCCTCTAGTGATCAGCACTTGCCACCAGCTTGCTTTCTTAACCTGCTTGACACAAGACAGCCAGCTGCTGGAGTCTCTGGAGAATAGGCAGAGTAAAGCACCTACCAGGACAAACTGAAATGTAGATGAATCATGGAATGAGGGTGATCCTGCTTCTCAACAATAATCGCAGTCTTTCTTCACTTCTGTTTATCAGCTTTTGCCATTTGAGTCCCTTTTTATTCTTTCCAGGATGGCATTAACGGTCTTCAGACCTCAGGCACTGAAAAGACGGCTGATCCAGCTTGCTCTCAATCTCAGAGGTGAGCAGAAGCATGTTCTGGAACTCTAGACATTATGCATGGATCCTCTAGGTAAATGTCCCTTACCTTTTAATTTTTTGATTTAAGTTTTTATTTGGTATCCAGAAAGATGGATATTCATAGCACCCTGGCTTGAAACCGAGGCTGGGAAAGTTGTCCTCGATTTTGATGGATGCTTATTCTTTATCCCTTGATATCTCATACGAATTTGAAGGGGCTCTCAGGGAGACGACCACAGGTCAGAACGGTACCAACTAATTTGTGAGACTTTAAAATGTCTAAAATGAACTGAGATGACAGTTACCATATAAATGACTGGATGAAAGAAACCAACTGACATCTCAGAAAGAATCTGGCAAAGTTAATTTGCCCTATTCATGTCTGATTTTTCCCTACATTTGCTATTTGGATTATACCTTTGGAGTTCTATTTTGACTTGATCCTAAACTCCAGCTCTTCTGTGTCCTCCTCTGAAAGGATTCTGGCCAATGTGTATGAATTCCCGAAACTGACTCTGCTGCCTAAACAAACCCTACTTCACAGACCTTGGATAAACCTGATGCTTGGCTAAAATTACTCCTTATTATTAACCTACTCTGTTCTGAATTAATTTCACCTAATTTCCTCTTTCAGCAGGGAGTGATAGTAAACTGATTGTCAGTACATATTGAAGTCTGAGGAAGGTAAGATAATAGAATGATTTCTTATACTCACCCATTGACATCACATATTCTCGCACATGGAATCCAGAAGATCCTTCCAAGGTCCCCAAAGAAGGAGTGATGTCTGGGAAAATCTTAGAAACTCCAGTGACATCAGTGGCAAAGTTGATGAGGGCACCATAAGAGACAACGCCATGGGGGTGGTTGACAATGACATAATTGTGATCAGGTGATAGATCATGGGTCTTCACCAGCTGTTAGAAGGAGATTTAATCAGAGAAGTTGATAGGAAGGAGAGGATGGATGAATTCAGATCCTAGTAGGTAGGCTTTGTTTCCCTTAAAGATCCTTAAATCCCTATTTTTGTGGTGTCATCATTGCCATAGGATTTCCAAGGGTTATGATACTCAGAGGTTTAAGCTGGGTTTGGCTGTCAGTAAGGCTTGCAATTCAGCCATCTCTAGGGCACCTACTGTACATTACGCCTCTACAATATATAGACCAGGAAGAAGAAGAAGAAGAGGAGGAGGAGGAGGAGGAGGAGAAGGGGGAGAAGAAGGAAGAGGAGAAGTAGAAGGAGAAGGAGAGAGAGAAGAGGGAGAGGGGAGGGGAAGGGAGGGAGGGGAGAGAGAGGGATGGGGGGGGAGGGGAGAGGAGAAGGAGAAGGAGAAGGAGAAGGAGGAGAAGGAGAAGGAGGAGGAGGAGGAGGAGGAAGAGAAGGAGAAGTAGAAGGAGAAGGAGAAGGAGAAGGAGAAGGAGAAGGAGAAGGAGAAGGAGAAGGAGAAGGAGGAGGAGAAGGAGAAGGAGAAGGAGAAGGAGAAGGAGAAGGAGAAGGAGAAGGAGAAGGGAGAAGGAGAAGGAGAAGGAAGAAGAAGAAGAAGAAGAAGAAGAAGGAGAAGAAGAAGAAGAAGAAGAAAAGAAGAAGAGTGCCTATTATAGATGCAGGCTGAGGGAGGGAATTTGAGGATATTGGATGGGTGGTTGGTAGAGGGTTGGGTGTTGGAACACTGTGTGGCTGAGACCCAATTATGAACAGACTTTATAATTGCATATTGTAGTATAATAAAGTCTAAAAAATTAAAAAATAATCATGCCTCTAACCTGGAACTTCAAGCTGATAACCAAAGCATTTGAAAACATGAAACTGAGTGGGGATGGAGTGCCTGAGAAACAGGAACGAAGGTCACCCAGAGGAAGATTAGTTACCTTTACTGGGAAGTAGTTTCTGAAATACTTCCAGAGGGTCCAGTTTCTTACCCAAGCTGAACGCCTACCACCTGTGAGTGTAAACAGGAAGGAAAGAGCAGGTAGGATGTTGTCAGTACCTCTGCCTTTCTCAGTTGTGTAT
>JAJIBD010009204.1:0-53901 GCA_021461705.1 Cryptotis parvus
GTAAGAGTCCGATGTTAAAGGGGTCATTTTGGGGGGGTGGTGGATAGGCTTTGAAATTCTTTTCCTGACCTATTTCTGCTGGAGCTTCTCTGAGGTAGGAGGGTGGCGGGGAACCCAGCCTTCTCAGGGTCTCTTCCTGACTCCAGGAAGATCCTATCAGGCCTAGGCCTCAATTCTTGCAGCTTCAGGGCTATTTTCTAAAACTTCATTGCCAAGGGCCCTCTCCTATCTGTCTGTCTCAATTTTATATGGTGAAATTACAAAAACATTTTTTTTAAATCTAAAAGCAACTGCAAATATTATGGCTGATATCCCCAGCAGTGTTTCTCAGCCTTCCCACCTTACTTCCTTTCTGTGACCCCCCCATCCTAACAAATGGTCCTGAGTCTAGCCCCCAAACCTTCATTTATGTGATTTGTACTGGTAGCCTCCTTGAAATGCCTTGGGGTCCACAAAGGACATATGCTGCCCCAGAGCACAAATTAAAATGAAGAAGCTGAATTAAAGAAAAGTATCACTTGTATCCCACTTTCCTTACTGCATTCACTTGAGTAGAGGCTGTAAGATAATCGCCCAAATGAAGGCCAGGAGCGAGAAGAGGGCTGGAGAGAGCAGGGGTTTGCCTTACACTTGGCTGACCCAAGTTCCATTCCCAGTCCCACAGAAAGGTCCATCAGCATAGCCAGAAGTGATCCATATTCACAGGAGCAAGCCGTGAGCACAGCCACGTGTGACCCCCAAACAAGCAAACAAAAGAACTGAGCAAGAACCGTGAGAAATAAATGAAGTCAGTCCTTGGGGAAGTGTCTGCAGGTAAATAGGAAACGTGAAATAACAGCCATCATCCCAACCAGACTGGGACACAGAGTAAGGAGAAAACTTCCTGATGTGAGGTTCCAAAGAAACACACATTCAAATTTTTCATGGACGAACGAACATTATATCTGCAGATTATGTACTTTGGACACTACAGAATAAACACCTGCTTAAGTGAGTGTGCGCTGTTTCCTATGTCTGAAGGTAATGTACTCACAGCAAATGAGGGGCATTCCACCGGTGAAGCATTATTTTTCCTTTAGGTACTTCAGTGATTTTGTTTTTGGATAAACACCAAGAAAAAAAAAAGAAGATATTCTGTAATTTTCCCCATTTTTAATTATACTACTGTGAGATATACAGTTACAAAGATGTCATGTTTGGGTTTCAGTCATACAGTGTTCCAGCACCGATCCCTCCACCATGCCCATTTCCCACCACCAATGTCCCGATTCCCCCCTCTCCCAGTTTCCTCTCTCTCTCTCTCTCTCTCTCTCTCTCTCTCTCTCTCTCTCTCTCTCTCAGTCTCTCTCTCTTTCTCTTCCTTCTCTTACACATTGTGGCTTGCAATACATACATTTAGAGGTTGTCATGTATATCCCTTTACCTACATTCAATACTTATCATTTTTTCCAACAATTATTAGTACACTATTTCCAACAATTATTATTATTATTCCCAACAATTATTAGTACACTATGTCTTTTCTCTGTCTTACCTAACCTCTGGCTCCCACACACTTGCAGTAGATTCCACCCACTGACAAGATCTCCTGATCCATGTTTTGCCTGACCTTGGATATTGGTATCAAAGCAGTAGTAATTAAAACAGCATGGTATTGGAGTAAAAACAGACCTGTGGACCTATGGAATAGAGTTGAGTATCCTGAAACACATTCTCAGATATATGATCATTGAATCTTTGATAAAGGAGCAAAAAGTATGAAATAGAGGGAGGAAAGCTTCTTCAACAAGTGTTGCTGGGAAACTTGGGTAGCTACGTGTAAAAAAGTGAATGTGAACCTCTGTCTAACACCATGCACAAAAATCAGATCAAAATGGATTAAAGACCTCAATATTGAAAGAATGGCCCTCGCCCACAGAACAGAAAGACAAGAACCAGAGGTAACTGATAAAATGATGGCTCAACCAGAGGTAACTGATAAAATGAGGCTCGACAAAAGCACAGCAGGAAGGACCTTAAGCAAATAATTCCAGGGAGGACTATAAGGCAAACATTCCAGAGAGGTTTGCGTCTGATGTCCCCCTCTGTATTTGGTATGATACGTGACTGGACCCATGCCATGCCAAATATGGAAAGAAGTATTAGGCACGCTCAGATTGGTGGGTGATGGTTACCTGGTGCAGAGTGATTGGCTGCCTGCGTGCAGACCTTGATGTAATATTTTAAACCTATTGGATAGTTATATGTGGGTTTTTCTGTAGCATGGGAATTATTCCTTAAAAGATTCTCCCTGGAAGGGCTCGGGGCTCTTAGCCACTGACCGCTTCGGGTCACGCTATGAGCCGAGTATACTCGCTTATTAATAAAACCCTTGCTTTTGCATAGGACTTGGTCTCTCAGAGTTTTCCTTGGTAGGTGCGGTGTTCCGAGGCTCCCAGTCAGTCACCCCCATCGGGTGGCCAACCCTTACAATATCATACCTGAATCCATAAAATATGTTGAAGAAAATCTAGGAAAAACCCTCCAAGACAATGAAGTTAAAGGCCCTTCAAAGATGAAACATCACTAACAAAGCAATTGGAAGCAAAGATAAACATATGGGAGTACGTGAAACAAAAAACTTCTTCACCTCTAAAGAAACAGTGACCAAGATACAAAGACAGTCCACAGAGTGAGAAAGAATATTCACCCAATACCCATCTGATAGGGGTTAATATCCAGGATATATCAGGCACTGGCAGAACTTTTTTTTTACAGAAACATTTCCATGTGTCTGAGATAAGAGTGTTACTGGTGCCAAAGTGATAGTCCAGCAAGTAGGGCATTTGCCTTACATGCAGCGGACCTGGATTTGATTCCCTGGCATCCCACAAGCCCCCACCCCCACAAGCACCACCAGGAGTAATCCCTGAGTGTAGAGCCAGGAATAACCGTGAGCTCTGCTTGGTGTGACCCAAAAAGCAAAAAAGAAAAGAGTGTTAGGTATTCTATTTCAATTCCCGAACAGTGATGAGTCAGAATTGCAATGTAAAATGTATCATGACTCTGTGACTCTCCCTCTTTTTGTGAAAAGATAAAAAACTAAGAATCAATGAATAAGAGGATCGCTCCTATTTATTTTATTTTTTTTAACATTTTATTATACCACCGTGAGATATACAATTACAACGTTGTTCACGCTTGGGGTTTCGGTCACACAGTGTTCCAGCACCCGCCCTCCACCAGTGCCCCCCCAACCACCACCCATGTCCCCAATTCCCTCCCCCCTCCCACATCCCGCCTAAATGGCAGGTTCTTTATCTCCTCTCTCTCCTCCTTCTCCCACACATTGTGGGTTGCACTACTACACTTAGAAGCCATCATTTGCATTTTTTATCTGTATTTAATGCTCAGTTCTATGTTGGTATCAGACCTTTAGACATTTATTCACACATGTTCCTTCTCTATCTAACCAAACCTCTGACTCCCACGTGCTTGTGGTAATTTCCACTTTTGGTAAGATCACCTGGTATATTTATGTCATGCAAATAAATGCAGTCATTCTATGTCTCTCTCCTTCTGACTAATTTCACTCGACATGATTCTTTCCATGTCCATCCATTTATAGGAAAATTTCATTAACTTCATTTTTTCTGACAGCTGCATAGTATTCGATTGTGTAGATGTACCACAGTTTCTTTATCCAGTCATCAGTTCTCGGGCATACTGGTTGTTTCCAGGTTCTGGCTATTGTGAATAGTGCTGCTATGAAAACAAAAGTGCGGATTGTGTTTCCGCTGTGTTTTTGGCTTTCCAGAGTATATTCCCAGGAGCGGTATGGCTGGGTCAAAGGGAGCTCAATTTCTAGTCTTTGGAGGAATGTCCATATTGTTTTCTAGAAAGGTTGTACAAGTCGACATTCCCACCAACAGTATATGAGAGTCCCCTTTTCCCCACATCCACGCCAGCACTTGTTGCTTTTACCCTTTTGGATATGGGCCATTCTCTGTGGTGTGAGGTGATATCTCATTGTTGTTTTGATTTGCATCTCTCTGATGATTAGTGATGATGAGCATTTTTTCATATGCCTTTTGGCCATTCGGAGTTCTTCCTTGTCAAAGTTTCTGTTCATCTCCTCTCCCCATTTTCTAATGGGGTTGGCTGTTTTTTTCTTATATAGCTGTACCAGTGCCTGATATATCCTGGATATTAACCCCTTATCAGATGGGTATTGGGTGAATATTCTTTCCCATTATGTAGACTGTCTTTCTATCTTGGTCACTGTTTCTTTTCGAGGGTGCAGAAGCTCTTCAGTTTCATGTAGTCCCATATATTTATATTTTCTTCTAGTTGCTTTGTTAATGGTGTTTCACCTTTGAAGCGCAGGATCACTCCTATTTACATCTGGCCCATAGTGCCCAGCTCTTTGTTCAAAGAGTCACTCTAAGAACTGTGACTGATGGGGAAATGACTCAGCTCTGTTAGGAAGTGGCGGTGGCTGCCACCTTGTGGAATCAGTGTAATGAGCAACTCGGTTGCGTTCCAGAACTGCACTCTGGGCCTTGCCCATGAGCTCATCAGCCACTCCCCATGAACTCTAAGACATGTCCTGAGGGAATGCAGCTCAGCGCAACATAGCCTGCATCATATCCTGACTTACTGGCCAAGGAATGTCCCATAACATTTTCAGTCAAATGCAAAAAAAATAATCTGAGATTCATCCTGCCAACTAGCTTAAGTCAGCAACAGTTTAGCTTAAAATTACATGCCTAATGAGCACTTGTGTTATCTAACAAATGCCAAAGAACATAATCCTCACAGTCAAGGACAATGTAATATTATGTTTCCCAGGAAAGACCTCAATTTCATTTGTAAAGAAAATAAATATTGATCCATGCTCCAGAGTTAAGTGACAGGCTGGGACGGAAAGACTTGACAGTTAAATTCCTTGAATGTTTTTTTTCCTAATCCGTGCTTTTAAATGGGCAATAATTTCTTCATTATCCAATCTTGAAGTAAAATGTTCATACTATCAAAAGGTCTGGTCCTGGGGCCGGAGCGATAGTCCAGCGGGTAGGGCATTTGCCTTGCACGCAGTCAGCCTGTGTTGGCCCGGTTCGATCCCCAGCATCCCATACAGTCTCCCAAAGCACCACCAGGAGTAATTCCTGAGTGCAGAGCCAGGGGAAACCCCTGAGCATTGCCAGGTGTGACCCAAAAAAAAAAAAAAATAAAATAAAATAAAAAGGTCTGGTCCTTTCATTACTTGGGGCCATCAACTGGATAGCAGTGTTTTGTTTTGACTAAATCAGTGATTTTTTTGGGGGAAACTGACAATCTAATGAGACCAGAAAGATGACTCACGTAGGAAAATGGTGTTAGAAGGTGAGGTGTGGGCCGGAGTGATAGCCCAGCGGGTAGGGCGCTTGCCTTGCAGGCCGGCCTGTGCCTGCCCGGGTTCGATCCCCGGCATCCCATATGGTCCCCCGAACACCGCCAGGAGTAATTCCTGAGTGCAGAGCCAGGGAGAAACCCCGAAACCCCTGAGCATTGCCGGGTGTGACCCAAAAAGCAAAAAAAAAAAAAAAAAAAAAAAAAGAAGGTGAGGTGTGAAGTGGAAAGAACAAAGAACAAGGTAGGAATGGGGCAGGGGCAAGGGCCACAGCAGGTAGGGCGTTTGCCTCGCATGCGCTGATCCAGGTTTGATCCCCGGCATCCCATATGGTCCCCCAGGCACTGCCAGGAGGAATTCCTGAGCTAAGAGCCAGGAGTAACCCGTGAGCGTTGCCAGGTGTGACCCAAAAAAGGGGGCGGCACCAGGCTCCAGAAGGTAGAGGAATTTGAAATATCCAAGAGGGTGTTCAAGGCACAGGAGGCAAGATGAGCCAAGCCTGGGAGGCGGCAGCAGCTTAGCACATAAAATGTGGCTTGTTATTTTTTCATTCACAGAACAGTACGAATAAGGGATAACCCTGTTTTTTAATTGAATTTATTAGAGCCTCATAAAGTGCAAACATCAGAAAATGTGTTCTCAGCTCCCTCCTATACCTAAACACTCAGGGTCAGCTGCTCCAAATGTGAGGTGTTCTGACAGAATTCTTAAGGATCTCAGCTACCCTGCCGTGGTGGAGCCAGAACTGTCCAAACAGATGGTTCCTGCTGTGGAAAACACGGGGATGGAGAAGCAGGTTACTTACTGTGAACACAGGCAGGCCAAAATGGCATTAGACCATGAGGGCGTGTCTACTTCCTGTTGCTTCAAACCCTTCTAACCATCTGGGCATGTGTATTTACAGCCTACCCAGCTGGCCGTAACTATAAGAAAGAATAACAAATACAGACTCTCGTACCAGGAAACTGAAGCTGACATCAACAGTCTCTCTCTCCAGCTTCTGACAAGGGAGAATTTGAAGGTGCTGCTTTGTTTTCAAAATAAGTTATAATAATGGCCAAGGAGGGACCGGAGTGATATTACTAAGGGGAAGGCATTGGTCTTGCACGCAGTCAACCCTGATTTGGCCCCCGGGCATCCCTTATGGTCCCCCAGCTCCGCCAGGAGTCATTCCTGAGTGCTGAGTCAGGGAGTAAACCAGTTGAGCATTGCCAGATGTGACCCAGAAAAAGAAAAAAATAAAGGCTGCGGACAGAAGGCGATGGAACCCTGAGTCATGTGGGGCTCAGCCACGAGCTGAGCCCACTGAACTGCAAACCAGCACTGCCAATGTCAGGCAAGGAGCTGCGTGGCAGGCAGGCAGGCAGGGACACTGGATGTGGCCCGCAGTGGTGCTGATGCACAATCCGAGTCTGACAGAAGATGGGTCCGTTTCTTAAATAGTCAGTGGTCCCCAGCAGTCCAAAGTAAAAGGGGAAAGAAAGACAGTGATGTGCTATGAGAGTAAAACTGCAGAGACATGTCAGAGGACACTGAAGTGGTTCATGATGGCTTTGTAGGGGCCCAAAAGTAGAGGGAATTAATCCAGGGGTTTGTACTGCGATCGACCACATTGCAGCTTCAAGCCCGTCCCTCTCCCTTGACTACGGATCTCACTTGTCTCTGCTTCTTGGCTTGCTTCTTTCCACTCTGGAGAAGCCTGTGTTCTCTCCAACTCTCCACATGTACTTCTTCCCCTCTCTCCCCTCACATCTTTCTAAATAAGTTTCAACTTTTTGTAGAAAGAAAGAAAAGGAAGGAAGAAAGAATGAAAGAAAGAAAAGAAAGAATGGAAAGAAAGAGAGAGAAAGAAAGAAGGAAAGAGAGAGAGAGAGAGAGAGAGAAAGAAAAGAAAGAAAGAAAGAAAGAAAGAAAGAAAGAAAGAAAGAAAGAAAGAAAGAAAGAAAGAAAGAAAGAAAGAAAGAAAGAAAGAAAGAAAGAAAGAAAGAAAGAAAGAAAGAAAGAAAGAAAGAAAGAAAGAAAAGAAAGAAAGAAAGAGCCAGAGCAATATCACAGCAGGTAGGGCATTTGCCTTGCACATTGCTGACCCAGATCCAATCCCAGGCATCCCATATGGTCCCCGAGCACCACCAGGAGTAGGAAATTCCTGAGGAAAGAGACAGAAGCTGGAGCAATAGTATAACTGATAGGGTGTTTGCCTTGCACTCGGCCGACCCTGGTTCCATCCCCACAGGGGTCCCCGAGCACCACCAGAAGTAATTCCTGAGCACAGAGCCAGGAATAACCCCCTGAGAATCACCAGATGTGACACTGTCCCGCAACATAAAAAAAGAAAGGAAAATGAAATGTTAGCATTTGTTCATCTGTACAGGTGACTTGGTGCTTTAACCATGTACACACACACACACACACACACACACACACACACACACACACACACACACACACACACACACACACACACACACACACACACACACACCTGGCCCCAACAGGAAAGTTCACAAACTGACCAGACCAATTAACTTGGTAACAACAAAACACTGCCTAACCAGTGCCACACAACTGGAAATAGCTGACAACAGTGTCCAAAGGCCATAGCAACAGCCTGAGGACCCGGCACCACACGGCAGGGGAGGGCTGGGGCAGTGCCGAGCCCGGACTGCAGCTGGACGCACACCTGTCCACCCGGTCACCTCTGGTCAGAACTGAACCGCTGTTTGTTTTGCTCTTTTGCAATCTCCACCTCAATTTCGCAATAAAGGACAAACCTTTTTTTTTTCCCAAGTGCCCACAAACCAAATCAGTGTTGGGAGGAAAATGAAAGCAATCAATCAGCTCAGCAGGAACGACGTTTCCCAAGTTTCCACTGAAATGGGTAAGTGGCAGCCTTGGACACGGAGTACCTGGAGGGCACAAAGCACTTGTTTTGTTTTGTTTTGTTTTGTGGCTTTTTGGGTCACACTCGGCAATGCTCCTGGCTCCGCACTCAGGAATTACTCCTGGCGGTACTCGGGGCACCATGTGGGATGCAGGGATCGAACCTGGGTGGGCCGAGCAAGGCAAATGCCCTACCCGTTGGACTATACCCGCCCAGTACATGATTTTTTTGAAGGTCATCCCCAGCAGTGCTCAGGGCTTACTCCCACGGCGCTTTGGGGACAGGGGTCCACTCAGTGTTGTGACGTAATTACTAAGACTCCCTAGGAGCTTCTGGAATGTTCTGGACTTGAAGTTCCTCAGTGAGCATAGAGTGGGCGGTAGGCAGGTTCCTGCCACAGGTCAATGAGAACAGGCTAGTGCCCGTCTGTCACTTGTTCTATTTCCTCACCTAGAAGTGAATAGAAACAGACTTGGGGGACACCACTCCAAGAGATTAAAGAGGGGGCTAGAACACCGAAACCCTATCAGCAGCTTTGTAATGGTCCATCATATGGTGATTCAATTAAAAAAAGAAAAAAAAATTAAGTGACAATAGTTGTGACTTTCTTCACTTACACAGGAAACTGAGCTTCCTGTTGAATTCTGCAAATAAACTGTAATGCAAGTTTTATATCCTACTTGTACACTTTTATTCTCACATCATAAAAAAGTAAAAAAAAATTGACAGACAACCCTAATTTTAATAAGCTATCTCATTTAGCCTAGTCTGTCCAAATTATCATTTCAATAAAAAGCAGTATAAAAAGTTACTCAAAAGTATACATAATGCGATTAAAGAGGGCTGAAGACAGGTTGCAAGTCAAGAAAAAGTTTTTCTGAAGCTGCTGCGTCTCGTCTCCTAGTTTGCTGCTACATGGCTCCCAAACCAGAGCAAGCCCTTCATCTTCAGAAGATGCGGTTAGTTCTGACCCCGTGCTGGGTCTCAGCTCCCTTTGCTGCCCTCAACAGATGGTGCCACCTGATCCGGACACTGAGCCAGTGAGCTGCGTCTCACAGCAAACCCAGGAGCCCAGGACAAAGCCTCAAACCCCTGTGGGCAGCAGAACCTCGAGGAGCTGGTTCAAAAGCACAGATGCAGGAGGGCCCCATGGTGGCTTATGTGAGTGAGGCAGGGAGGAGAGAAGACGGTCACTTTCTCCCAATCCGCCTCTGCCACTCCGGAACCCCCTGGGCAGGCTGGCCTTAACCAGGCCTTGCAGGTCTTGTTCTTTCCCTCTCTGAAGAGTTTCAGGAGATGAGCAGTGAAGTAAAAACTGATTTGGAGACTTGTAGGGAGGAGAGAGAGTACACATCTCAAGAGGGGGGATGCGGGCAACACATGTGCTCGGCCACGAGAGCAAACGCTTCTTTTGTTCAAGGTGGTTTTTACGTTTTCCCCTTGGGGCTTCTTCCTGGGTAAGAGACCATTGTTAAGGTGTTGTCACGGAGGTAGTATTGGGAGCAGTAGATTGTCTTTGAAATTCCTTTCCTGTCCTTTGCCCCTAAAAGCTTCTTTTTCTCTCTCTTCTCCTCTGTCTCTGTCTCTCTCTCCCAGCCATCCCAGAGATTTCTGGCTGCAGGCGAACCCCTTATATGGCCTTAGTTCCTGTTTCTGAAAAATGGGCTTTTTGCAGCCTTGAAGCTGTTCGTTTTACTACATCCTAGGAATTCCTATTGCCCTGGGCTCTCTCCTACATCAACCTAAGCCTTGGTCTAGATTTGATGAAATCTGGGACAAGGCCAAGACATCCGTGCTTCTATTAAGTACACCCCACAGCCGCATTTAGGATGTGGGCTCTCTATTTATTTATTTATTTATTTTTGCTTTTTGGGTCACACTCGGCAATGCTCAGGGGGTTCTTCTGGCTCTGCACTCAGGAATTACTCCTGGCAGTGCTCGGGGACCATATGGGGTGCTGGGGATTGAACCCGGGCCGGCATGGGCCGGCCAGCAAGGCAAACGCCCTACCCGCTGGGCTATCGCTCCGGCCCCAGGATGTGGGCTCTCTCCCGCCTCTAGCATTGAGAAACACAAAACATAGCAGCAAAGACACAGAACTGCATCGGAACAGCTGATGGACACATACCAAGAAACAAGGCACTGCCCAGCTCCACATTCATGCTTAGATGCAGAGTCCTGATCACTTGAGGCCAGAGCAAAGGCGTAGTAGGGAGTGGCTCAGTAGTGGGGGCACTCCCCCTCCCCCCATCACGTGGGGACACCGGGCTCCACCCCAGCAGTACAAAAATCAATCAACAAGGAGTTAGGCAGCCTGCCTGTCCGACATTTGTGCGCACTCTTTCCTTCCAGCCGCCCCCACACTCTGCGTTTTCAGCTCCAGCCCCATATGCCATCAATTCCAGCCCCGCTCAACAAAAGCAACACTTCCGAACTCAGGCTGGGTTTTCAAAGTATGTAATTATTTTATTTCCTTGGCCTGACAGCATCGACTTCATTATACACGAACCTGCGGCTGCCGAACGGACACACGGCATCCCCCCCTCCCCACGTGTGAACCCCTTCCCTGTAGCAGAGATGAATGGGAAATGTCCTGCCTGGGTGCAATTCCTGCGCGCCCACCCCTGCCCGTCATACCCCTACCTAAAGTGAGAAGTGATCCAAATCATCAGAACCTCCTGAATGACACTGGGTGGTGGGAAGAAAAGGCCTCTTCGACCTGCCTAAGGAGCAGCTGCAGTAACAAAAATCGCAGAAAGCAGCTGGCTATCCATTAGCGTTTCTGTGCATGTGAGACAGAAGGAAAACAGCAAGGGGAATTCTGGGTTGCGGGGAGGAGGGGACAAAACGAAACTCAGCTGTCCCTAACCTGCCCTTTCCTATAGAAAAGATGTTTGTCCCTATCCAGGGAGCAATGTTTGGCCAAGGCAGTGGCTGCAGCCTGTGTTCGGATATGGTGGCGGCTCACTGGGTCCCAGGCAGGTGTGGCGTCAAGGGCAGCAGGGACTGAGCAGGCTAGACAGAGATACTCAGTACGGCGTGGATTCCAGTTGAATGCTGCCCAAACCATCTTTCTAACCGTAACATCCCTCAGGCCTGGTCCCACCGGAAAGTCTCTAATGCCCTAGCATACCAGAGAGGGTACTGTGATGTCTGTGCAATGAGGTTTTGAGGGAGACGAGGGGAAGCAAGTGCGCAGATGGCTCAGAAAGCCTCAATGACAGCAGTCTCTTTTGGTCCCAAGTATGGTCCCCTCTTAGTCATCCTAAAAGTATTCCCGGCCCTTTTCTCTATGGGTTGTGTGCAAATGATACAAAAAGGAATCTGCCCCGTGAATAGGGGAATGGTGGTCCGCAATGGTCTCTGGCTCCAATCTTCCCATCTCCTGTCTCTTCCATTAGATCACAGCCCACAGAGATCAGGTCCTCCCCTCGCCTAGCTAAGCCAATCTGACAGCTCTGTCTCGCGTGCTTTCTCCCTGGGCCAAGGAAGCAGCAAAATCTATCAGTTGAGCATGTAAAAATATGATGATGGTGTGTGCGGTGTAGTGTTTCCAGAGTCTCCACCTTCTGTCTCCTCCATGGCTGGGAGCCCCCCTCTCGTCCCCCAAGTCCCACACACCCCCCCTCCTCTACCCCGAGTCCAGGTGCTCCCATCTGCCGGGCTGCCGCCCTCACTTCCCGTAGACACTCTCGTCACTGTAGGCCACATACAGAAAATAGTCTTCCTCGTGGTTGTCCTAAGGAAAGAGATAGGAGCAGAGTTTAGAGAACACAATCCGACACTGAGTCTAAGTCTCACACAGTCTTGCACAGCAGGTAGGGAAGTTCACAGGCGTTCACACAAAACTCCAAGTCTCTCACAGAAAACACAAACATTTCCACAGGGAACTTCATAGTCCGAAGGGACAGGGGTGTGACTACGATTAGGGTAGTCTTTTAGCTACTAAAGAAGCTCTTTGAAGCTTCTTTAGGAAAAATGGATATAACGGAATATATACTCATGGAGAATGTATGTTATGGAATAAAAGGTCAAGCAATTCATTCATGGGGGAATGATCAGAAGCAGTACCGAGTGGCATCAGGAGCTAACACATTTACAATCCTGGGTGAGAAATAAGACAAAACCCTTCACTGCATTTTCTCATTAGATTCCGACAGCTAACCATCTAAACCCAAAATGACTCTCTTCAACAGAGACTTTCCTGTTTAAAAAAAAAAATAAAACGGATCAATTTCAAATGTCTGCCTCAACGGAACAGTTCAGTTAACTTGGATTTTTTTTTCAATCATGAACAATTTCCTGCTGTGTCAAAGTAGAGGATCTGGCATTAAAACACAGTAGGAGGCCTGAGAACGAATTCAAAGGGCCAGAACCCAATAGGCCGCTGAACCCCTACAGGACAAGTGATACCTAATCTGCCAGCGCTTCACCGGCGACAAGTAAGAGAACCTCAGAAAAACACACCTCCTGCCCCACTTCCCAGGTGCCTTATCAACAGTCACTGGAACAAAAGCCAGAAGGCCAGCTGGGCCAGGATTACCTCATACAGCTGGCCCATGGTGGCGCTGAGTGGGAGGGATAGTGTTGTTGACGAAGAAGAAGAGGGCGCCCTCGGGTCTCAGGTGGATCCTCTTCCCGGATTAAAAAAAGTAGAACTGGCCAACTGGATTAAGGAGAAAAGTTTTAGAAAAGGCAGGCCAAAAATAAAGTATTGACAGCAGGATTAGCCCCTGAAAAAAAATCCTGCAGCACCGGTTCCCATGAAAGTTCCCTACTTTATTCAGTCAACAGGGCCAATAATGCCCTCCAGGTTTGTTAACACTCAAAAAGCCTCAAGATTCATTCCTATATCCCCAGAGATAGCCCTGGGGCTTTATCCCTGGATGGGTCCCCCCACTTTACTCAATTTTAGTCCTCATGTTGACTGAGCCACTTAAAGCCTGCCTTGAGGAATATTCTGCTCATTCCAGGAACATGGAGAGCCTCAGACCATTCCCTCAGGTCATGGGAATGAGGTCTATAATTGTTACTGGTTTGTGGCATATCAAATACGACACAGGTAGCTTGCTAGGCTCTGCCGTATGTATGGGTGGTATACTCTCTCGGTAGTAGGCTCTCAGTTCGTGCATGTACTGATGATTTATTTACTGATCGGCTTTTCTCTCTTAGGTGGAGCGCTGACGAGCTGTGGAGTCCGGATGTTGAAAATGGCGGCCCTCATGGTGTGGGGGTTCCTCTGGCTTGTTGCGGTCCCTATTAGGGATGGCGGGTCAGGGCTAGAACCCGCCTTCCCTCCTGGGTGCATCATGATCACCTGCGCACAGAGAGAGCCGGTAGCAGCTCTGCCCCGTGTATCTGTGTCTGAGGAATATATACTCTGCATATTCAGCTCACATAACTCGTCTGGGATATAGCAGACCAAAAGAGGCTCATCACTGTCTATGCATCTGAAGGGCATTTCACTCCTGCTTCTCACCCAAAGACAAACCGGGGATGGATGCCCAGGAGCAGGTCATTTAGACTGTTAATCTGAGCAGCTCACTCATCTCAGCATTTCAGCAATGAGTGGGGTTCAATGCTCTGCCTTTTACAGAACTTTCTGGACAAAAGTTCTAGGAGATGGACATTCAAATTAAGAATTCTGAAACCTCAGTGTCTATCCAGTGTCACCTGGATAGAGTAATTATTCCATAAAGGATCAAGGTGAGGCACTGACATATTCTCTGTAATGCCAAAGAAAGGTGCAAAATGGATTGCAAAAACCTAGTACGTAAGAACAAGTCAGCGGAAATTCTCTAAAATGTGATTATCCCAAGAAATTCACTTGGGTTTCTTTTGAAATAAACATGTTTCAATCCCACAGCTGAACTTGAAGTGCTTTATGGGATAAATTATCGGTCTTTCCTTTCTGTGCCAGGTAGCTCATTTTTAAAATCAAGAAAGATATAACTATAATTTTTCCATCATTGGTCCTTAAGGAACCCAATGATGGGAAAAAAATTAGCAATTACCACATTTTAATCATGGAACTTTCTGGAGAATCATCCTCCAATTCTATTGCCTCTCTCCCAACCCAACACCAGCAAGAAAGCTTAGCCATAGACTGGGCGGAGAAGCACATTACCCGTGAGGTCAGAGGGCACCAGGTACTTCCTCTTGTCCAGGTCAGGCACCCTGGCTTTAGGGCCTTTTCCACAATCACCTGGGAAGAGAGGTGGAGAATAGAAATGAAAACACTATAGAAGTTGTCTAGATTCCCAAAAAGTCTTTTCTACTTCTTAGTCAGCCCTTTCCTTTAACAAAATACATGGCCAGTCTTCCCTAGTAAGGAAACAATTTTATTATTGAAATTAAAAGATGTCAGAGGAGGCACTGGATGAAATGTAAAAAAGAATCTTGATTTTAAGTAATTACAGGTTATTGTATATAAGGCTCACTACAGGACAGTTACTTTTTGGCATTTATTTAAACCATAAAAAAGACTTTTCTCTTGGGGCCCCAGCAATAGCCCAGCGGGTAGGGCGTTTGCCTTGCACACGGCCGGCACACGGGTTCGATCCCCGCACACAGGTTCGATCCTTGGCATCCCATATGGTCCCCCGAGCACCGCCAGGAGTAATTCCTGAGTGCAGAGCCAGGAGTAACCCCTGAGCATTGCCAGATGTGACCCAAAAAGAAAAAAAAAAAAAAGACTTTTCTCAGATGACCTGAAAATTTCTTAGTTTTATATCATTTATTTATGACAATTTAGTGTAAATTTTACATTTGGTCAAAATGTTCAACGCTCACGGCAAAATGTTTGTTCGAGGAACTGTTTCACTAACCAAACAAAAGAGTGCATGTTAGTACTTTCATGTCAGAATAATCATGTCAGAATTGTGAGATTTTTAATTCAGCATAAAATATTAATACCTAAAGTTATATATTGATCAAACATTTCTGTAAAGAAAAAACTGAAGAGATGTAAATAGTCAAGATCTTTATATCAGGGGCTGGAGTGATAGTACATAGCACAGAGGGAAGGGTGTTTGTCTTGCATGCAGCAGACTTGGGTTCAATCCCCGGCATCCCATATACTCCCCTGAGCATGCCAGGAGTTAATTCCTGAGTGCAGAGTCAAGAATAACCCCTGAGTAATCACAGGAGGGGGTGGGGGTGACCCAAAAAAAAAAAATAAATCTTTATAATATAAATATACTTAGTTATATATTCAAATTTTAAACTCAAAGTCAAGCTATTACTAAAACATATATTGGTAGTAGCATACATTCATAACAGATAATAAATTATGACTGATGGAACATTACAGATCACATAAGCAATACAATGTGTCATGTATAACATGTATAACATAATTTGTATAACATAATTTATATAACATAATTTGTAGCATTATACAATTTAACACAGGTTACAAATTTTTAAAGTCTATTATTCTGAAATTTTTTATTATTTTTATTATTATTATTATTATTATTATTATTTGCTTTCTGGGTCACACCCGGCAATGCTCAGGGGTTACTCCTGGCTCTGCACTCAGGAATCACTCCTGGCGGTGCTCAGGGGACCATATAGGATGCCGGGGATCGAACCCGGGCCGGCACAGGGGCCGCGCGCAAGGCAAACGCCCTACCTGCTGGGCTATCGCTCCAGCCCAAATTCTGAAATTTTTTTAAAGTACAATTATTCTGTGCAGTTTTACAGTTCAGTGCAACTTGGATGGACCCAGAGGTTACCAAGTTCAGTCAAGTACGTCAAGAGAAGGGTAAGTACCAATGTCCTCACCACCCTAGGTACATGAAGAAACAACACATGGGCATTGACAGTATTGAAAATAACTAGCTGCTGGGCGTCCACCCCTCAGGCTAACGTTGCCCAACAGTCTTAGTGCTGGGAGAAGGGGTTAGTGTATGAAGGGGTGAGCCAGCCACCTCCTGACAGTGACAGATGGTACCAGTCACTTCGTTGGTGTTAAGGAGCAAAAACTGAATATATCCAAGACAGTATACTTGGTTTGTGTCAATGTTAACATTTATCAAGACTATACAGATCAATAACTATGTGATCTCAACTATAAACATCCATCAAAATATTTGATTTAGGGAGCCGGAGTGACAGGGTTCGATCCCCCAACATTCCATATGGTCCCCAATCACCACCAGGAGTAATTCCTGAGTGCAGAGCCAGGAGTAATTCCTGAGCATTGCTGGGTGTGACCCAAAAAATAAAAAAAAAATGATTTAAAACCTGGAAATAAAATACAAGCTCCCAAATCAAAGAAAATATAATCACTCTAGACAGAAGACCTGGGCACAGCCGCAGAGCTAAAACTCTGGCCAAGTAGCCCCAATAGCTGTGTGACTACACCAGGCCACACACCCTCTCTGAACTTCAGCACTGCACTGAGTCAAAGGAAGCTAGTCCCGAACCATCTTTCGTGAATCATTGCTATGGATGTGACCAACTGGAGTAACGCATAAAACATCTCTGTGAAGACGTGTCAACCGTAAAGACATCTTTCAGCACGAAGGCATGACTTCAAGAGGGAAAGGGTTGAGACTTTTAAACTAATGGGGGGGCGATTAGTGTAAAACCTTACCTAATTTTAAAACCTTATCTTCCTTTTGTGGAGAAAAAGAATGCTCAAGTGGAAAACCAGACACATGACCACACGTGAAAGTCTCAAACAGCGCCCGCAGAGACAGTACAGTGGGTAGGACTCTTGCTTCGCATGGCAGACACAGGTTTAACCAGCGGTACCACATACAGCCCCCTACCCATTAGGAGGACCCCTGAGCACAGAGCCTGAGTAATCCCAGAGCACGCTGGGGCTTAAAACCAAAAGCAAACAAAAAACGTAAGAACACAAAACTTTTATTTTTCCAAGATAAAAGCTAGGCTAAGATAGAAAGCCTAGACCTCAAGGTAGAACCATAGACAATCAGAAACTTAAAAAGAGCAGACGGGGAAGCGATTCAGGGAGCGATCAGGAAGGCCGACAATGAGGGATGGACAGACAGTGGCGGGTTCATGAAATTCCAAGTTAGAATTGAGACAAGCGGCGCCTAATAATGAGAAACACAAAGGGCGGAAACGGAAAAGGAGCGAAGATAGAAGCTGAATTAAAAACAAGACGAGGGGAGGGGGGAAAGGGGGCCGGAGTGATAGCCCAGCGGGTAGGGCGTTTGCCTTGCACGCAGCCGCCCATGCTGGCCTGGGTTCGATCCCTGGCATCCCATATGGTCCCCGAGCACCACCAGGAGTAATTCCTGAGTGCAGAGCCAGGAGTAACCCCTGAGCATTGCCGGTGTGACCCCCAAAAAAAAAGCAAAAATAAATAAATAAATAAATAAATAAATATAAATAAATAAAAACAAGACCCGGGAGGCCAGGGAAGGACGCAGAAGGTACCAAGGGCTGGAGAGATGAAATCCTTAGTGTGGTCCTGAGGTGCCAAGGCCCCGCAGCTCTGGCCCTTGGCCAGGACTCTGCCTGTTTGGGTCTCAGTTTTCCCCATCTGAGAAATGGGGCCAATACTGGGGTGGGGGAGGGAGTCACAAGCCCTGAAAAGGGACCAATGGAGTCCTCAACATTTCCTGCTGTGTGGCAGGGTTTCAACACATTGGCGCTCGGCGATCCAGGATCCTGAATCCTGAAACATGGCTCTCTCACACACAGCTCTTCTATGCTTTCGCAAATGGCAAAGTTGTGAGCCATCAGGAAATCACCCCAGCGAACACTCCTGCTTAATGGACATCACTGGACCAAACTGGGAAGGTTTTTAGGCCACTGAGTGAAACTGTTTCCGCAGAAGGCACATTAGCACAGCAGATTAAATGTTCAGCCAGAGCTAGAAGCAAATTTCAGACATCAGAACCGAGTTCTTCTTCCCATCATAATTAAAAAACTAAATAAATAAACTTAGAAACCATAAACTGAGCATCTAACACACCCTTGGAAGAATTATCGGTAGGTGTTTATTTTTCTTTTTATTTTAAATATCAACAATAGAGGAATCACAGCAGTGGAGGACGGGTCATAATTGCTTACAAATTATCAAAGAACTAAAGAAATTCAATACCAAACAAGAAGCAGGAAAAAACTAGGGCAGAGGGAATATTCGGAAATATTCTAGGCACTCGTGTATAAATGGCTGAAATGACAAAGGTGCGGATTTAAAGAAAAATATAAGCGTCTTAACAAAATTTGGCAACAGGCACATTTCAAAATGTGGGATTTACAGCAGAGCTAATGGAACAAGGCCTCACGCTGAGCAGATTCTGAACAACAGATGACAGCCTACTGGCTTGCTCCTACCACCCACTGACTTTGGACTCAAGGGTGAAAACACCTTGCTAGACTGGGCCAGGCACAGTCTACCTTGAATTCATTAATTCTATGTAAGGAAAACAGAGAACCTTACAAAATAAGCCACGAAGGGCCTACACACCAGGGTTCTAACCCTCTCTCTGCAATACAGCAGCAACTCACAAATCTTTGGAATTACTTTAAATCTCGAGGCCTCAACTCGCTCATGGGAGGGGAGGGAAGGCTAATGGTGAGAGCCATTCAGAAGAGCACTGCTCTCAAAACAAGCTGACAGCTGAGCACCTCGGTGTGGGTGAAATTAAAGAAGGAGGCCTGGGGTGGGAGGGAGGGTGTTTAAGCAGGCCCCACTGGCCACGAGCAGGGAAGAAGAGGAACTTGTGAAGGCTTCTCCCGCCTGGCCAAAATTCTAGTTAAGGTACAATCCCTGGGGAATGAAAGCCACGAATTAATGTCTCCTCTTCTGCGGAAAAGTTCTGCCAGGGGCTTCTACTGCTGGCCTACATACACCCACCCAGGCTTGCTCGTTTGCTGAGCACTGGCGATGAGTCCAGACAGACATCAGCTCATCACAATGCCTTTACCTGTCAATTAGGGGAAAATTTATCAAGTCCCTGCCTGCAGATAAAAGATCCCAATTTGCAAGTCTCTGCACCTTCAATTCCCAAACCCAACGGTAGCGGGTTTCTCCATCCCTGGAAATCTTCAGCCTTTCCAACTGGCCTATGTAAGGAAAAAAACAAAACCAGGAGCCCGGGGCAGGGAAGGGGGAGGGGGTCAAACGCCCGGATGCAGAAAGCTCTTACAGTAATTCTCTCCTCTCCACCGCGCACACTAGCTTTCCCTGCGCAATCGCGGGCCTGGGAGCCTGAGACCCTTGCTACGGAGTCCAGCAGCGCCAGAGCAAGCAGCCGAGGGGGCTGCCGCCCACAGTGGCCCCCGGAGCCGAGAATGAGGCAATCCGGCTGCAGCGCATGGAATGTGACCTTGTTTTCTGGGCCACAGAAAACAAGTCCTGCCCCCTCGCCCTTCCGAATCCTCTGATATGCAGGAATTTGCAGCCTTCGATTCCCCTCCTAGACCCAATGCTGCGACAGCCAAAAGCCTAGATGTAGAGAAACAGAAACTAATGCCGAAATCGCAGCAGGCAGGGACCCCCAAATCCTTTCACCCCCCCAAAGCACGGGCTGTCTATCATCCCCGCACGAATTTCCCCTGCGATCTGCACGCCTGCAGACGGATGCATGCGTGCGCCCAGGGAGTCACCCACATTTAGAGCACGCCCCAGCCCACACGGCTGCTCAGTAGCGCTGAGTCACCCCAGCACGGAGCTTGGCCCCGGGGATGCAGCCGCGAAAGGGGCCCCGGGAAGCGAGTTTCCAAAGACCCACGGTCACACCGGATTCCAGTTCTCCATGAGCAAGGGCGTGGACGCTTAAGGCAGTGTCGGGGGAGGGGTGGGGGTCTTCCCTTCTGCACAGGGCAAGGTCAGCGTGGCCCCCACCCCCGCGCCCTCCGCTATGCCCGGGACCCCTGTGGCCCCCTTCCCCGCGCCCACAGCACTCACAGGGACCCTGTCCGGGTATTTCTTCCGGATCTTCTCGCCTTCCTTTTTCCGATACTCAAAAGGATGGTCCTCCTTGTACTGGAACTTCATGGTGAGCTCCCGGCGGGGGCCTGCCTCCCTGGCCACTCGCTCCGCGCCTCCCCGTCTCGCCTCCGGCCTGCAAATTGCAATCGGCTGCACGATCGCGTCACCAGGGGCAGCTCCGGGCGGCCGCCGAGGCTGCAGAGCAGGGCCCGCACGCGGAAAAGATCTCAGGGCGACTGGCTCAGATCAGAGGTCGCGGACCGCCAGGTAAAAGAAATCCCAGCGGCGATTCCCGAGCGCTGCAAACACAAAACAACCAGGCGGCGCGTAGGTGCCGTGACGTCACCACGCTCCGCCCCCGCCACGCCCCCGCCACGCCCCCGGAGCGCCGCACCGCGGCCCAGAGGGGGAGAGAGGAGAACCTCGGTGCAGCCCAGTCGAAGCCTTTTTTTTTAACGACATGCTCCCGCTATAGCGCTTCAGGCAGGCATGGACTCCTATGGTTTCTCCTGATATTGGAACATGCCATTGCATAAGGTTAAAAGCCAGAAAAAAAGATATGGCAAAGGCTGTCTTCCCTCTCCTTTGGTGTTCTTTGGTTGCGCCCCAAACACAAACAGAAGGACGAAAAATCCGTCTTTTTCCAGCTGCTGGAGTCTAGGTGTCGAGGGAAAAGACAGAATGGGTGTCACGGGATTCTTTTGGCCCTTGCAGCCTGGCCCTGGGAACCTGGAGTCCCAGGTCGGCTTCCTGGGAGCGTTGACCTCTCCTTCACCACATTGGCCATTGGCGTCATCGTGTTTGGGTGCGCGCTGCACAATTTGCAACCAGAGCAACGACCTAAGCCGAGCGTGACTCAGGCTTTTGGAGCGGGGGTGTAAGGCGAAGGGCACGCGGTGCGATCCGGGTCCGCAGAGGGGAGGGCAGTCTTCCCTGCAAAGGGACTTCGCCTCTCTGAATTCCCAGGTTGGGCCTGTCATCGGGAAAAGAAGTACCACGCGATTAACTCAGTGGTTCCCAAACCACTGTTTTTATAATTAAAAAATGTATTATAGTGCTAGTTGGTGAAGTGCTTGTAAAGAATATTAGGTGTCCACTAGTGAAGGGATGGGTGCGTGTCCGGAACTCGATCTGGAATAACTTGGTGATCCAAGGTGATCCAATAAAAAAGAAATTATGAATTAGGATAGCTTTAAAATATATATGTATATGTATATACATATATGCACGTATGTGTATACATGTATATATCATATATCATATACATATATACATAAGTATATGTTTATATATATACACATCGGCAGAGCCTGGCAAGCTACTCGTGTTGTATTTGATATGCCAAAAACCAATAACAATTATAGACCTGATTCCCATGACCTTAAGGAATGGTTTGAGCCTCTTCATGTTCCAGGAATAAGCAGTTGCCCTTGGGCTACACTAGCACGTGACAGGACTATGAAGATGTTACTGGTGTCTGCTCCAGCAAATCGATGAACAATGGGAAGACAAGTGATATATACACATCTATCTGAAAGGCAGGCAGAGCCCTAAGGGTTGAACTAGGTAGTACTGTCCCCTCTGTACCCCAACTCACACACCCTGATCCTCCATTTAAGAATCAAAGGTCTGGGGGCCGGAATGATAGTCCTGCGGGTAGGGCATTTGCCTTGCACATGGCCAGCCCAAGCCGACCCTGGTTCTATCCACGGCATCCTATATGGTCCCCCAGTACTGCCGGGAGTAATTCCCTGAGTGCAGAGCCATGAGAAACCCCTGAGCATTGCCAGGTGTAACCCAAAAAGCAAAAAAAAAAAAAAAAAAAAAAAAAAAGAATCAATGGCCTTGGCAGGAGCAATAACCCTGTCGGTAGGGCGTTTGCCTTGCACGCGCCGGCCTGTGTCGGCCTGGGTTCGATCTCCTGACATCCCATATGGTCTCCCAAGCACCGAGCACAGCCAGGAGTAATTCCTGAGTGCAGAGCCAGGAGTAACCCCTGAGCATCGCCAGATGTGACCCAAAAAAGAAAAAAAAAAAAAAAGACTTTCTCAGATGACCTGAAAATTTCTTAGTTTTATATCATTTATTAATGACAATATAGTGTAAATTTTACATTTGGTCAAAATGTTCAACGCTCACGGCAAAATGTTTGTTCGAGGAACTGTTTCACTAACCAAACAAAAAAGTGCATGTTAGTACTTTCATGTCAGAATAATCATGTCAGAATTGCGCAGATTTTTAATTCAGCATAAAATATTAATACCTAAATTTATATATTGATCAAACATTTCTGTAAAGAAAAAACTGAAGAGATGTAAATAGTCAAGATCTTTATATCAGGGGCTGGAGTGATAGTACATAGCACAGAGGGTAGGGTGTTTGTCTTGCATGCAGCAGACTTGGGTTCAATCCCGGCATCCCATATACTCCCTGAGCATGCCAGGAGTTAATTCCTGAGTGCAGAGTCAAGAATAACCCCTGAGTAATCACGGGGTGACCCAAAAAAGAAAAAAAATAAATCTTTATAATATAAATATACTTAGTTATATATTCAAATTTTAAACTCAAAGTCAAGCTATTACTAAAACATATATTGGTACTAGCATACATTCATAACAGAGATAATAAATTATGACTGATGGAACATTACAGATCACATAAGCAATACAATATGTCATGTATAACATGTATAACATAATTTGTAGCATTATACAATTTAACACAGGTTACAAATTTTTTAAACTCTATTATTCTGAAATTTTTTATTTTTATTATTATTATTATTATTTTTTGCTTTTTGGGCCACACCCGGCAATGCTCAGGGTTACTCCTGGCTCTGCACTCAGGAATTACTCCTGGCGGTGCTCAGGGACCATATGGGATGCCGGGATCGAACCCGGGCTGGCACAGGCGCGGCCGCGTGCAAGGCAAACGCCCTACCTGCTGGGCTATCGCCCAGCCCAAATTCTGAAATTTTTTAAAGTACAATTATTCTGTGCAGTTTTACAGTTCAGTGCAACTTGGATGGACCCAGAGGTTACCAAGTTCAGTCAAGTACGTCAAGAGAGAAGGTTAAGTACCAATGTCCTCACCACCCTAGGTACATGAAGAAACAACACATGGGCATTGACAGTATTGAAAATAACTAGCTGCTGGCGTCCACCCCTCAGGCTGGCATTGCCCAACAGTCTTAGTGCTGGGAGAAGGGGTTAGTGTATGAAGGGGTGAGCCAGCCACCTCCTGACAGTGACAGATGGTACCAGTCACTTCGTTGGTGTTAAGGAGCAAAAACTGAATATATCAAGACCGTATACTTGGTTTGTGTCAATGTTAACATTTATCAAGACTATACAGATCAATAACTATGTGATCTCAACTATAAACATCCATCAAAATATTTGATTTAGGGAGCCGGGTGACAGGGTTCGATCCCCAACATTCCATATGGTCCCCCAATCACCACCAGGAGTAATTCCTGAGTGCAGAGCCAGGAGTAATTCCTGAGCATTGCTGGGTGTGACCCAAAAAATAAAAAAAAAAAATGATTTAAAACCTGGAAATAAAATACAAGCTCCCAAATCAAAGAAAATATAATCACTCTAGACAGAAGACCTGGGCACAGCCGCAGAGCTAAAACTCTGGCCAAGTAGCCCCAATAGCTGTGTGACTACACCAGGCCACACACCCTCTCTGAACTTCAGCACTGCACTGAGTCAAAGGAAGCTAGTCCCGAACCATCTTTCGTGAATCATTGCTATGGATGTGACCAACTGGAGTAACGCATAAAACATCTCTGTGAAGACGTGTCAACCGTAAAGACATCTTTCAGCACGAAGGCATGACTTCAAGAGGGAAAGGGTTGAGACTTTTAAACTAATGGGGGCGATTAGTGTAAAACCTTACCTAATTTTAAAACCTTATCTTCCTTTTGTGGAGAAAAAGAATGCTCAAGTGGAAAACCAGACACATGACCACACGTGAAAGTCTCAAACAGCGGCCGCAGAGACAGTACAGTGGGTAGGACTCTTGCTTCGCATGGCAGACACAGGTTTAACCAGCAGTACCACATACAGCCCCCTACCCATTAGGAGGACCCCTGAGCACAGAGCCCGGAGTAATCCCTGAGCACGCTGGGGCTTCAAACCAAAAGCAAACAAAAAACGTAAGAACACAAAACTTTTATTTTTCCAAGATAAAAGCTAGGCTAAGATAGAAAGCCTGGACCTCAAGGTAGAACCACAGACAATCAGAAACTTAACAAGAGCAGACGGGAAGCGATTCAGGGGGCGATCAGGAAGGCCGACAATGAGGATGGACAGACAGTGGCGGGTTCATGAAATTCCAAGTTAGAATTGAGACAAGCAGCGCCTAATAATGAGAAACACAAAGGGCGGAAACGGAAAAGGAGCGAAGAATGAAGCTGAAGGGGGCCAGAGCGATAGCCCAGCGGGTAGGGCGTTTGCCTTGCACACAGCTGGCCCATGCTGGCCTGGGTTCCCATGCTGGCCTGGGTTCGATCCCTGGCATCCCATATGGTCCCCGAAGCACCACCAGGAGTAATTCCTGAGTGCAGAGCCAGGAGTAACCCCTGAGCATTGCCGGGTGTGACCCCAAAAAAGCAAAAATAAATAAATAAATATAAATAAATAAAAACAAGACGTCGGGAGGCCAGGGAAGGACGCAGAAGGCACCAAGGGCTGGAGAGATGAAATCCTTAGTGTAGTCCTGAGGTGCCAAGGCCCGCAGCTCTGGCCCTTGGCCAGGACTCTGCCTGTTTGGGTCTCAGTTTTCCCCATCTGAGAAATGGGGCCAATACTGGGGGGTGGGGGAGGGAGTCACAAGCCCTGAAAAGGGACCAATGGAGTCCTCAACATTTCCTGCTGTGTGGCAGGGTTTCAACACATTGGCGCGGCGATCCAGGATCCTGAATCCTGAAACATGGCTCTCTCACACACAGCACAGCTCTTCTATACTTTCGCAAACGGCAAAGTTGTGAGCCATCAGGAAATCACCCCAGCGAACACTCCTGCTTAATGGACATCACTGGACCAAACTGGGAAGGTTTTTAGGCCACTGAGTGGAACTGTTTCTGCAGAAGGCACATTGGCACAGCAGATTAAATGTTCAGCCAGAGCTAGAAGCAAATTGCAGACATCAGAACCGAGTTCTTCTTCCCATCATAATTAAAAAACTAAATAAATAAACTTAGAAACCATAAACTGAGCATCTAACACACCCTTGGAAGAATTATCTGTAGGTGTTCATTTTTCTCTTTATTTTAAATATCAACAATAGAGGAATCACAGCAGTGGAGGACGGGTCATAATTGCTTACAAATTATCACAGAACTAAAGAAATTCAATACCAAAAAAGAAGCAGGAAAAAACTAGGGCAGAGGGAATATTTGGAAATATTCTAGGCACTCGTGTATAAATGGCTGAAATGACAAAGGTGCGGATTTAAAGAAAAATATAAGCGTCTTAACAAAATTTGGCAACAGGCACATTTCAAAATGTGGGATTTACAGCAGAGCTAATGGAACAAGGCCTCACGCTGAGCAGATTCTGAACAACAGATGACAGCCTACTGGCTTGCTCCTACCACCCACTGACTTTGGACTCAAGGGTGAAAACACCTTGCTAGACTGGGCCAGGCACAGTCTACCTTGAATTCATTAATTCTATGTAAGGAAAACAGAGAACCTTACAAATACGCCACGAAGGGCCTAAACACCAGGGTTCTAACCCTCTCTCTGCAATACAGCAGCAACTCACAAATCTTTGGAATTACTTTAAATCTCGAGGCCTCAACTCGCTCATGGGAGGGAGGAAAGGCTAATGGTGAGAGCCATTCAGAAGAGCACTGCTCTCAAAACAAGCTGACAGCTGAGCACCTCGGTGTGGGTGAAATTAAAGAAGGAGGCCTGGGGTGGGAGGGAGGGTGTTTAAGCTGGCCCCACTGGCCACGAGCAGGGAAGAAGAGGAACTTGTGAAGGCTTCTCCCGCCTGGCCAAAAATTCTAGTTAAGGTACAATCCCTGGGGAATGAAAGCCACGAATTAATGTCTCCTCTTCCGCGGAAAAGTTCTGCCAGGGGGCTTCTACTGCTGGCCTACATACACCCACCCAGGCTTGCTCGCTGAGCACTGGGGATGAGTCCAGACAGACATCAGCTCATCACAATGCCTTTACCAGTCAATTAGGGGAAGATTTATCAAGTCCCTGCCTGCAGATAAAAGATCCCAATTTGCAAGTCTCTGCACCTTCATTTCCCAAACCCAACGGTAGCGGGTTTCTCCATCCCTGGAAATCTTCAGCCTTTCCAACTGGCCTATGTAAGGAAAAAAACAAAACCAGGAGCCCGGGCAGGGGGGAGGGGGTGTCAAACGCCCGGATGCAGAAAGCTCTTACAGTAATTCTCTCCTCTCCACCGCGCACACTAGCTTTCCCTGCGCAATCGCGGGCCTGGGAGCCCGAGACCCTTGCTACGGAGTCCAGCAGCGCCAGAGCAAGCAGCCGAGGGGGCTGCCGCCCACAGTGGCCCCCGGAGCCGAGAATGAGGCAATCCGGCTGCAGCGCAGAGAATGTGACCTTGTTTTCTGGGCCACAGAAAACAAGTCCTGCCCCCTCGCCCTTCCGAATCCTCTGATATGCAGGAATTTGCAGCCTTCGATTCCCTCCTAGACCCAATGCTGCGACAGCCAAAAGCCTAGATGTAGAGAAACAGAAACTAATGCCGAAATCGCAGCAGGCAGGGACCCCCAAATCCTTTCACCCCCCAAAGCACGGGCTGTCTATCATCCCCGCACGAATTTCCCCTGCGATCTGCACGCCTGCAGACGGATGCATGCGTGCGCCCAGGGAGTCACCCACATTTAGAGCACGCCCCAGCCCACACGGCTGCTCAGTAGCGCTGAGTCACCCCAGCACGGAGCTTGGCCCCGGGGATGCAGCCGCGAAAGGGGCCCCGGGAAGCGAGTTTCCAAAGACCCACGGTCACACCGGATTCCAGTTCTCCATGAGCAAGGGCGTGGACGCTTAAGGCAGTGTCGGGGGAGGGGTGGGGGGTCTTCCCTTCTGCACAGGGCAAGGTCAGCGTGGCCCCCCCACCCCGCGCCCTCCGCTATGCCCGGGACCCCTGTGGCCCCCTTCCCCGCGCCCACAGCACTCACAGGGACCCTGTCCGGGTATTTCTTCCGGATCTTCTCGCCTTCCTTTTTCCGATACTCAAAAGGATGGTCCTCCTTGTACTGGAACTTCATGGTGAGCTCCCCGGCGGGCCTGCCTCCCTGGCCACTCGCTCCGCGCCTCCCCGTCTCGCCTCCGGCCTGCAAATTGCAATCGGCTGCACGATCGCGTCACCAGGGCAGCTCCGGGCGGCCGCCGAGGCTGCAGAGCAGGGCCCGCACGCGGAAAAGATCTCAGGGCGACTGGCTCAGATCAGAGGTCGCGGACCGCCAGGTAAAAGAAATCCCAGCGGCGATTCCCGAGCGCTGCAAACACAAAAACAACCAGGCGGCGCGTAGGTGCCGTGACGTCACCACGCTCCGCCCCCCGCCACGCCCCCGCCACGCCCCCGGAGCGCCGCACCGCGGCCCAGAGGGGGAGAGGAGAACCTCGGTGCAGCCCAGTCGAAGCCTTTTTTTTTAACGACATGCTCCCGCTATAGCGCTTCAGGCAGGCATGGACTCCTATGGTTTCTCCTGATATTGGAACATGCCATTGCATAAGGTTAAAAGCCAGAAAAAAGATATGGCAAAGGCTGTCTTCCCTCTCCTTTGGTGTTCTTTGGTTGCGCCCCAAACACAAACAGAAGGACGAAAAATCCGTCTTTTCCAGCTGCTGGAGTCTAGGTGTCGAGGGAAAAGACAGAATGGGTGTCACGGGATTCTTTTGGCCCTTGCAGCCTGGCCCTGGGAACCTGGAGTCCCAGGTCGGCTTCCTGGGAGCGTTGACCTCTCCTTCACCACATTGGCCATTGGCGTCATCGTGTTTGGGTGCGCGCTGCACAATTTGCAACCAGAGCAACGACCTAAGCCGAGCGTGACTCAGGCTTTTGGAGCGGGGGTGTAAGGCGAAGGGCACGCGGTGCGATCCGGGTCCGCAGAGGGGAGGGCAGTCTTCCCTGCAAAGGGACTTCGCCTCTCTGAATTCCCAGGTTGGGCCTGTCATCGGGAAAAGAAGTACCACGCGATTAACTCAGTGGTTCCCAAACCACTGTTTTTATAATTAAAAAATGTATTATAGTGCTAGTTGGTGAAGTGCTTGTAAAGAATATTAGGTGTCCACTAGTGAAGGGATGGGTGCGTGTCCGGAACTCGATCTGGAATAACTTGGTGATCCAAGGTGATCCAATAAAAAGAAATTATGAATTAGGATAGCTTTAAAATATATATGTATATGTATATACATATATGCACGTATGTGTATACATGTATATATCATATATCATATACATATATACATAAGTATATGTTTATATATATACACATCGGCAGAGCCTGGCAAGCTACTCGTGTTGTATTTGATATGCCAAAAACCAATAACAATTATAGACCTGATTCCCATGACCTTAAGGAATGGTTTGAGCCTCTTCATGTTCCAGGAATAAGCAGTTGCCCTTGGGCTACACTAGCACGTGACAGGACTATGAAGATGTTACTGGTGTCTGCTCCAGCAAATCGATGAACAATGGGAAGACAAGTGATATATACACATCTATCTGAAAGGCAGGCAGAGCCTAAGGGTTGAACTAGGTAGTACTGTCCCCTCTGTACCCCAACTCACACACCCTGATCCTCCATTTAAGAATCAAAGGTCTGGGGCCGGAATGATAGTCCTGCGGGTAGGGCATTTGCCTTGCACATGGCCAGCCCAAGCCGGCCCTGGTTCTATCCACGGCATCCTATATGGTCCCCCGAGTACTGCCGGGAGTAATTCCTGAGTGCAGAGCCATGAGAAACCCCTGAGCATTGCCAGGTGTAACCCAAAAAAGCAAAAAAAAAAAAAAAAAAAAAAAAGAATCAATGGCCTTGGCAGGAGCAATAACCCTGTCGGTAGGGCGTTTGCCTTGCACGCGGCCGCCTGTGTCGGCCTGGGTTCGATCTCTGACATCCCATATGGTCTCCCAAGCACCGAGCACAGCCAGGAGTAATTCCTGAGTGCAGAGCCAGGAGTAACTCCTGAGCATCACCGGGTGTGACGCAAAAAGCAAAACAAAACAAAACAAAAAAATTAAAGGCTTGTCTACCACTAACTCTTGGAAGAAATTCCAAAGACCTTTGGGATGACAAAAGAAAAGGAAAAAGATGAAAAAGAGAAAGGAATCTTTGTTACTCCATAGGAGGTCAGGGAATTTTAAAAAATGTATTAGATAATCTCTTCACGGTCACCTGTTTTTTTTCTTAGTTTTGGGTCACACCCACTGATACTGAGGGGATCCTCCCAGGTCTGTGCTCAGGAATTACTGCTGAGCATTGGGGACTATATGGAACACTGGGGATGGAACCATGGTCCCGTGCCAGGCAAACGCCCCACCCTTTGGGCTATCATTCTGGTTCCTCTTTTGTAAAATCTCAGCTCTCTAATGGTAAAGACATAAGCCCATAAAATAAAATTTAAAAAAAAGAACGAAGTTTCTTTCTTGTGTGGGTGGGTCTGGACACACCCTGCTGGGCTCAAGTTGACTCCTGGCTCTGCTCTTAGAGATCACTCCATGGTTGACTTCCGAACTAAAGAAAAAGGCTGCTGAGGACCAAACGCGGTGAGCTGAGAGTTCAGCACAGGCTGTACATGCTGTGCTAGCTCTCCAGCCTCCTGAGATTGAGTTCTAAAACAAGAGAATTGAATTGCCCAGTCCTGCTTCCTGAATTTCATACTTTTCTCCAGGGCTTCTTTCAACTTTTATGTGCGAAAACCCAAGAATCATTGTTTTAAAACGCATTATTTGGGCAGGAGCAATAGCCCAGCGGGTAGGGCGTTCGTCTTGCACACGGCTGGCCCATGCCAGCCCGGCATCCCATATGGTCCCCCGAGCACCGCCAGGAGTAATTCCTGAGTGCAGAGCCAGGAGAGACCCCTGAGCATCGCCGGGTGTGGCCCAAAAAGCAAAAATAATAATAATAATAATAAATAAAACGCATTATTTATTTTTATTTCCAGACTTTATTGTCAGAATGAAAATAGCTGAAATAGTTCAACCTTACGCACTTTAACTTTGAATGAAAGGAACTGAGAGGAGCTCTTCCAGTCAGTTGAGAATAGGAATTTTCATGAAGATTAATATTTTAAGAGTTTTGTTTTCTAACCAAATACTCTGGAAGTGATCATAGCTAATGAAAATGTTGCTTTCAGCTTTTAAAACACCTAGGCACGAGGGAAATTTATATATGAAACACAAATTGGAGATAAAAACTTCGGTCAATATTTCAGGGCCCCAGTTTTCCTCTAAATATCACTGCTCTCTTAGAATACTGTCTATTTTCACATTACTGTACCCTATCTGTTTTCCTCAGCATAGCACTTGAAAAACTATACAAAAAGCTAATTTTATAAGCTAACTCATTCGGATAAAATGACAATTGGGACTGGAGAGATAATACTGTTTGTAGGGTGCTCGCCTTGCTGCGCCCCATCTGGGTTCAATCCTGGGACCGCCCGCCCAATCTCTCCCCACCATATGGTTTCCTGAGTCTATAAGGAGTGATTCCTAAACTCAGAGCTAAGAGTAAGCTCTAAACACAGCTGGATGTAGCCCCCCAACTAAAAACAGTCAAAATTCTTTTTCTTTTAAGATTTCTTTGTTTATTTTGGTTTTGGAGGGCCACACCTGGGATTTTTGTTTGTTTGTTTTTGCTTTTTTGGGTCACATCCGACTATGCTCAGGGGTTACTCCTGGCTCTGAACTCAGGAATTACTCCTGGTGGTGCTCTGGGGACCCTATGGGATGCCGGGGATAGAACCCAGGTTGGCCCTGTGCAAGGCAAACACCCTCCCTGCTGTACTATTGCCTCGTCCTTGCAATGCTCAGGGATTCCTTCCTGGCTCTGCACTCAGGAATTACTCCTGGTAGTGCTCTGGGACCATACGAAATGCCAGCATCCAACTCACATTGACGGCACATGAGGCAAATGCCCACTGGATGTTGGCTCCAGCCCCTCAAAGTTCCTCTTTTAACAAAAAATAAAATACGTTATTTAGAAGCTTACATTTCAGTAACTCAGCCATTACTGATGGGAACAGGAAGTGATACAAGTACTAGGAAAGACAGTTTGCTGGTTTCTTTTGAGAAGAAGCAAACTTAGAAGCAATAGGAGGCAGAAAGCGCCCCCAAAGAAATAGAAAACCTCAGACCACAGAAACATCAGCATGCACTTCTTTATAGCAGCTTTATTCATAATCGCCAGAAGTTGGAAGGCATGAAGATATCCTCCCATAGATGAATGGAATAACCATAAAGACAACCGAGTATTATTACGCGGTGCTAAGATGAGAGAAAGGAGACACATTCCATGAAAAGAACTTAAATGTCCATTACTAATCGAAGGATGTCAATGTAAAAACACTTCCATGACATGCCAATATATGGCATTTTGGAAAAAGAAAACTATAGCAACTATGATATTGCAGTGGTTATCTAGTATGTTGTGTTTGCACGGCTGTGGACTTTCAGGACAGTCAAATACTCTCTCTGATGATAGAGTGGTGGGCCCATGTCATCACAGGTTTGCCCCAAAGTGGACTTAATCCTGAGCTTGCGTGTTCTTGAGAATTACATGGGAGATTTTTCATATGAAACGCAAAAGTTTAGAAGTAAAAGTGATGTAGGTGGGCCTCACGGGTGGCTTACGTGAGGCCCGAAGGAGAGAGAGATGGTCGCTTTCTCCCCAGCAGTCTCTGCCGCCCGGACCCGCTGGACAGGCTTAGGACTGATAAAGTCTGCAATGAGCCCCTGCACGGCGTGGGCCTGAGCCCCACCAGCCCCACGAGGTGGCCGTCAAGCCACACCTGATGTCCGCTTGATCTCTAGGCATGGGAGTTAATCCCCACCACCCGAGATTTCTTGGAGAGCCATGGACTCAGGCTGGAGCCAGGAATTGCTCTTTGCAGGAAAGGAAAGTCAGTCCTAGCCTTACCCAGGGTTTCCCTAGGGTTCTTGTCTTCCTCGCAGAAAAATAACTTTCAGGCGTCAACGAGCAGTGAAGTTTTACAGACGAGCAGTGAAGTTTTACAGAGTTCACATCTTTGAAGTTTTGCAAAGTTTATTAAGGAGGTTTTAGAATAGGGAAGGGGAAGAGAAAACAAGAGAGAGTACACATCTCAAGAAGGGAGATGCAGGCGACACGCCCTCGGGCACCACATGTGCTCGGCCACGTGGGCTAAGGCAGCATGTGTGTCCATGCAGCATGTGCGCGCTGTCCTTTGGTCAGGACGGCGCCTTTTATAGATTTCTCCCAAGCTATACATACTCCTATATGGGGCTTCAACTTAGGTTACTAGGGCCGTTGCCAAGGGGGGTAGACTTTGGGAGTGGTCTTCTTTGAAAAATTCCTTTTCTTGACCTCTGTCCCTGCTGGATCTTCTGTCCTGGAATGTAGCCGGATTAAGGGCTGGGCAGAGAAAGGTTGATCCAGCTCCCTCAGGGTTTGTTGTTGGTTAATGGGTCTCATCAAGTCTTGGTTCTTGGTTCAAAAAGGTGACACTGGATAGCCTTAGGGCAAGAATTCATTGCCATATTGGGACCCTGCCTACATCAAAAGTGTATCGCACTTGGTGGGAGATGGGCACTGGTGGAGGGATGGGTGCTGGAACACTGTATGACCACAACCCAAATAAGAATATCTTTGTAATTGTATATCTCACGGTGGTATAATAAAATACTTTAAAAAAAAGTGTATCGTACAGTTCAAGTCAATGGGTCTGGGCCCCTTGTGTACAAGTTCACTTGTCCTATCTTTTGCTCTCTGTTCGCCTCCAGGATTAGAGGAACCTGGTCTTTTCTTTACTCGATTCTCTACATATTTCTGGTCTGGAATCTGCAGCCAGAGCCCTGTCCCCATGTCCCTTTGCGGGGGTTTGCTGCTCTGTAGCCTGTCACTGGGTCTCCCTGGGACTGTAGCCCAGGCCCCCTCAGCTTTCCCTTCATCTCCAGCTCTGGCCCTGTGCTGTGTGTGACTGACCCCAGCCACCCCTGCCTTTTTTTCTGGTCATAGGTCATGGGCCAAGGAGCTTTAATTGCCTGGCCAAGGCTTCCAGGTGTCTTCTCTGTTTCCTACCCATTATCCCATTATCAATTTTGATTAGGTAAAATGCCCAATTAGATGACCTGGTCAATATCATTCCCATGACCTGAAGGAATGGTTTGAGGCTCTTCATGTTCCTGGAGCGAGCAGATGCCCTTGGGCCACACTAGCATGTGACAGGACATATGGAGATTTACTGGTGCCTGCTCAAGCAAATCGATGAACAACTGGGAGACAAGTGATACAAGTGAAGAAGACCCGGCTTACTCTACCCTGGGCTCCACCTGCCACTCCCCTGTATAGCCCAAGGTAAGAGCCAATAGATTGGATCCTGACTTAAAATGCAGAATTGGGGAGGGGAGGGACTACAATGTATCTGCAGGTTCCTTGGCTGCAACACATTTGTCTCTTAGGTAAGGTGGTTGGGGATGGGGGCTGGGGCCCTGTGCCCATTGCCTTGCATGCAGCTGACTCGGGTTCGATCCCTGGCATCCCATATGGTCCCCCACGCAGTGCCAGGAGTGATTCCTGAGCGCAGAGCCAGGAGTAACCCTGAACATCACTGGGTGTGACCCAAAAAATTAAAAAAAAATATATTTTCAAAAACATTTGATGGTGATCTATATCCCCACTGCCTTGATTTTTTAATTTGCTAGTTAATAATAAACAGTTAAAATTATCCTCAAAGTAAGAGCATGTGCCTACATAATTGTTCTACTAATGCTGTACCTAAAATTACCCATATTCCGCATCATTTTCACTGTATCACTGTCTTCCCATTCATCATCGATTTGCTCAAGCGGGCACCAGTAACATCTCCATATTTCCTGTCTCATGCTAGTAGAGCCCACGGGCATCTGCTTGCTCCATAAAAAGCCTCAATCCATTTAGGAATGAGGTCTATAATTGTTACTGGTATCTGGCATATCAAATACGACAAGGGTAGCTTGCCAGGCTCTGCCGTGCGGGTAGCATACTCTTGTAGTCACCTCTAAATCCAGCATTACTGATGAACCGCGGGCTGCAAGCAGCTGCGCCAGCCAGGCTGTGATAGGCTGGTCTGCTGGGTGGAGTTCTGACGAGGGGGGAAGTCCAGAACTGCATAATTTTATCATATTCATATTACCATAAATGGCTCTAAGATGTGATCTTTCTAGTCAAGCATTAGGAAGGATGGAATTGACTCTACACATAGACTGAATTGTTTTTATGCATAATTTAAAAATGATATATTTAATAGATACTTAAAACCAGAATTTCAATACACTAATCTCCTGTGGAAAATACAAAACCTATAGCACTTAGTATTAGCTGAGAGCTGTTTGTGTCCTAGCCTTGAAGACAAGTTTGCACTATGATGTGCTAGCTGGGGTTAAGAAGTGTGATTTTTTTATTTTTATTTACTTATTTATCTATTTTTGCTTTTTGGGTCACACCCGGCAATGCTCAGTTTCTCCTGGCTCTGCACTCAGGAATTACTCCTGGCGGTGCTCAGGGGACCATATGGCGTGAGGGGGATCGAACCCTGGCCGGCATGGGCAGCCGCATGCAAGGCAAACGCCCTACCCGCTGGGCTATCACTCAGGCCCAAGAAGTGTGATATTAAAGCAAACAAAATCCTAACTTAGAAACCCAGCTTGTAAAACCACACTGTAAGTTATAACTCACAGTCACAAGTGGAAAAAGAAAATCTAGAGAGTTTCACCACCTGATAACTCATTTGCTAAGTGATTTGCTAAGTTTGATATTTAAACCGGTGAGTTGACTGTTTAATTTGAACTTTAACTTAGCCTGTGTTTTCCCATCTGCAAAGCAAGTGCTGTTTTACCGTCTGGATGAGACTGCTTGGTTCCCGCAAAGAGCGACTTATTGCCCTTAGAACTGTGCAGGGGTGGATTTCCCTTCTTACTAAATACAATGTCCTCAATCTGCTATATCTCTACAGGTGGTATCTTAGTATAATCTTCGCATAGTCCTCACAGATTTTTTTTTTTTTTTTTTTGCATCACACCAGAGACTCTCAGGACTTACTCCTGGCTCTGCACTCAGGAATTACTCCTAGAGGTGCTCTGGGGACCATATGGGATGCCAGGGATCGAACCCGAGTCAGCGTGTGCAAGGCAATGCAGTGCTATCGCTCTGGCCCCCACCCTCCCCCACTGATTTCTAATTATTTAAAGTTCTGGAATATAGTGCTGTATAGCAAACCACCTCATCAGGCTTCAATTGAGACCATATCTTTTGCTCTCTATCAGTTTGAGTTTATGGGCTTCAGCTCTGCAACTCTTCTTGGGTTCGGATTTGATTTGACCCAGAAGCTGGGGACAGGGTTCACTTTGAAGATGTCTTCATTTGGGCCGGAGTGACAGCACAGCAGGTAGGGGCGTTTGCCTTGCACACTGCTGACCCGGGTTTGATCCCAGACATCCTATATGATCTCGAGCCACGGCATCCCATATGGTCTCCCAAGCACCTGAGCGAAGAGCCAGGAGTAACCCCTGAGCATCGCCGGATGTGACCCCAAAAGCAAAAACAAACAAAATAGATGGATGGATGGATGGATGGACGGATGGATGGATGGATGGATGGATGGATAGATGGATGGATGGATGGATGGATGGATGGATGGATGGATGGATGGATGGATGGATGGATGGATAGATAGATAGATAGATAGATAGATAGATAGATAGATAGATAGATAGATAGATAGATAGATAGATAGATAGATAGATAGATAGATAGATAGATAGATAGATAGATAGATAGATAGATAGAAATGAATGAATGAATGAATGAATAAATGAAAATAAAATGAAGACAATTTTATTCATACCTCTGAGGACTGGAATGGGGAGATCTGAAAAGTAGAAGTCATCTTTTTTTTTTTTCGTGAGACTTCACTATCGGTCTCTGTAATGAGTACAAGAGAAGCAGACAAATTCCCAGGCAGTAGAAGCCTCTCTGAGAAATCAGCAGAGACCAAACTTTTGTAACCTAATCCTTTCAGCTTTTTGGGGATTTTTTTTTTAATTTTGGGTCACACCCGGCAATGTTCAGGGGTTACTCCTGGCTCTGCACTCAGGAATTACTCCTGGTGGTGCTTGGGGGACCATATGGGATGCCGGGGATCGAACCCGGGCGGGCATAGGCCCGCCACGTGCAAGGCAAACACCCTATTTGTGGGGATGTTTTGACCCAGTCTCATCCTGAAGGCACTTAGGACCTGTCAGGGAGGCCAAAGTAAGGGAACCAAAGACCCCAGCCCACACCCCATTCCCAATGTTAGATAATTGTTGAATTCATGAATGTTTTAAAAATGATTATTGTTACTGACATCCATTCTTAATTCCCTTTAATCTTGTCATTATCATTTATAGATGGAAAAAGACAGTGAGTGCTCATTGATTCCAAAAATATGTAATCCGATCATTTTCAGTTGTGCTTCTCATCTGCAGTCATGGGGGAGAAATTCAAATCCTTTAGAAGAGAACTAGAGCACAAGTCCGAGCGATAGTACAGCTGGGAGGGCATTTGCCTTGCATATGACCCACCGGGTTCCATCCCAAGCGTCCCATATGGTCCCCGAGCACCGCCCAGGTAAGTCCTGAGTGCAGAGCCAGGAGGAACCCCTGAGCATCACCAGAAGTGACCCAATAAGCAAAAAGAAAAAAAGAGAAGAGGACTAGAGTACAGTGTTTATAATCTGACTCTTATTTATCTCTTTAACTTCATCTGTGGCTGTTTCCCATACTACACTGTATATTCCAGGCTTCTAACTTAAATTTCCTTTTGTGGTCCAGAGCACTAATACAGCAGGTAGGGTGTTTGCCTTGCATACAGCTGACCAGGGTTCAATCCCTGGCATCCCGTATGGTCCCCTGAGCACAGCTAAGAGTATGAGTGCAGAGCCAGGTCCCAAAGGGAATAAAAAACTTTTCTTATTTTTTAATGTTGCCATTTCTGCAAATGATACAAATGAAGATATTATTGTTAAAAGAACAAAAGGTAATCTTCTGATTTAAGGTAGTGGGTTGGCATATGTATAATTCCGTGTCCTAAAGTTCCATTGAAACAACTGTATCATGGGTTGAGTTGTTGCTCAACAATAGTGAAGTTGTTGGGGTAACAACTTCAGCTTCTGTGGACTTTGTTAGGAAACAGTGTCTTTGCACAGGAGCAAACTAATACAAGCTTATTAGGATAGACATGAATCCAGCTTGACAAAAATACACAAAAGAGAGGCTGGAGAGATAGTACAGTAGGTAGGGAATTTGCCTTATATGCGTCTGACAAGGGTTAGCATCCCATATGTAACTCTCTGGTCCTCCATTGATTCCTGGCACAGGATTCCTGGGACATTTCGGATTTCTTGATCACTTGATCACTTGACATCCCATTGTTCGTCGATTTGCTTGAGCAGGCGCCAGTAACATTTTTCCATTTTCCCCTATCACGTGTTAGTGTAGCCCAATGGCATCTGGTTGCTTCAGGAATACGAAGAACCTCAACCGTTCGTTCAGGGTCTTGACAATGAAGTCTGACCACCTTGTAGGTAGGGGCCACGTGATGTTTTGATCATGGCAGAGCCTGGCCAGCTGTCCGATGAATATTCGATATGCCAAAACCAGTAATAAAAATGTTTATCTTCCCGAATCTGGAAAAGCCCTTAATACAGCAGCACTAAGAAAGAGGAACAAAAGATCGAATTTCCTAATACCAATTAATGTTTCTTTTGTGAGGGGATTTTGAGAGTCCCAGGTCACCTAAGCATAGCACCAGAAGAGCCAACTCTGTTATTAGAGGTTTGGGTCTGTCTGTCCCTCTCGTAACCTCTTGGGAGAGGAAAGGAGCTGAAGAGTGAGGTCAGTTACCAGTGGACAGTGATGTAATCCGCCTTGTCCATGTAGTGAAAGCCCTGAAAGAATCCCACCCGGAGGCAGCTGGACGCTTCCTGGAGGGAAAATGTCTGGAGGGGACTGATGAGGCAAGGGCGGAGAGACCTGGAGGTTCCACCCTACCCCCATATACTTGGCTCCTTGTCTCTTTTCCTAAAGCGACAAGCACCAAACAAACAAACAAAAAAATCTTAGTTCTTTTCCACACAGATAGTGGCAGAATTGAGTCATATGACTCTGGGCAGCAGAGAATTGCTTGCTATGGGGAAAAGCCCCCTTGCGTCAGCATTGGTGTTGGATTCCTGCAGCCTTCCAGCACAAACACACCTGTAAAAGGAAAAAAAAAAGTAAAAGGAAGTAAAAATTTAAAGGAAAACAACCCCCAAAAGTAATTCTAGAGACTAAAATAGGAAACTAACAAAATGACAGCGGTTTGAAAAAGAAAATCCAGCACTGGAAACTGGGACTTTCTTAAGCAGCTGCGTATTTCTCTTAGAATTTAGACTCAAACTTTGTTTTTGTCTTGTGGTCACAGCTGACAGTGCTCAGGGATTCCTCCTGGCTCTGAGCTCTGACGTCACTCCTGGTGGGACTTGGGAAACATAGCAGGTACCAAGGGATGAACCCAGGTAGGCTTCAGGCAGGGCAAGCACCCTGCACCCTGCCCCGTGGACTATCTCTCTGCTCCCCAAAACCGATTTTTACCCCCAGGGGACTGCCCTTGCCCTGCACAGCAAGTTGACCGCAACTTATCCCTAAAAATTTCTTCTTTTTTTTTTTTCGCTTTTCTTGGTCACACCCGGCGATGCTCAGGGGTTTCTCCTGGCTCTGCACTCAGGAATTACTCCTGACGGTGCTCAGGGGACCATATGGGACGCCGGGGATTGAACCCGGGTTGGCTGCATGCAAGGAAGATGCCCTACCCGGCTGGGCTATCACTCTGGCCCCTAAAAATTTCTATTTCTTAAGAATCAAAGGACTTGAATTTATGCAGCAACATCATACTTAAGTCATAGTTTGGATTGGCATTAAAGGTCGCACCTTTAGTTATAACAAGAATCTAAGTACTGTACTATAAGGGGTCATAAGAAAATGTTTAAGTGAGTCCTGGCAGCAATGTTAGAGATGGTGGTAATTTTTTTAAAAGCACAAAATTTGCACTTTCCATAATGGCAAGTCAATAGATCTGATGCTCTGATGGAAAATAGAAATAGTATCATAGGGGGCCGGAGTGATAGTACAGTGGGAAGGGTGTTTGCCTTGCATGCAGCACACCCTCGTTTGATCCCAGGCATCCCTTATGGTTCCCTGAGCACCACCGGAATAATTCCTGAATCCAGAGCCACCAGTAACTTCTGATTTTCGCTGAGTGTGACTCAAAAAGCAACAAAACAAACCCACAAAAAAATGTATGTTCAGACATGTAGCTTTAAAAAACTTCAGCCAGGGGGCCAGAGCGATAGTATAGCGGTTAGGCTATTTTCCTTGCACATGGCTGACATGGGTTCGATCCCTGGCATCCCATATGGTCCCCTGAGCACTGCCAGGAGTAACTCCTGAGTGCAGAGCCAGAGTAATCCCTGAGAATAGCTGGGTGTGACCCAAAAAGCAATAATAATAATAATAATAACAACAACAATAATAATGATAATATAATAATAATAATAATAATAATAATAAAAGACTTCAGCCCTGAAAGGAGGTGTGTGCAATACTTTCAGGTAAATAGGGATGCTGTCTTTCTTTTTTATAAGTATTTTATTATACCACCGTAAATATACAATTGCAAAGATGTTCTTATTTGGGTCTTGGTCATACAGTGTTCCGGCACCCATCCCTCCATCAGTGCCCATTTCCCACCACCAATGTCCCCGGTTCCCTCCCCCTCCCCAGCCCGCCTCCATGGCAGGTTCTTTATTTCTTTCCTTTTCTCTCTATCTCTTTCTCTTTTCCTTCCCTTCCAGATTGCGGATTACAGAACATACATTAAAGGGTTGTCATGTGTATCTTTTTGTCTGTATTTAATGCTCAGTTCTAGGTTGGTATTAGTACTTTCGACAATTGTTAGTACACTGTTCCATTTTCTGTCTTACCTAGCCTCTGACTCCCACACATTTGTGATGATTTCCACCTTTGACAAAACCTCCTGATACATGTTTCACTTGACCTTGGATATTGGTATCATAATACAAACATATATATATTTATATCATGCAAATAAATGCAGTCATTCTATATCTGTCTCTCTCCTTCTGGCTAATTTCACTCAACATGATCTTCTCCATGTCCATCCATTTATAGGCAAATTTCATAACTTCATTTTTCCTAACAGCTGCATACTATTCCATTGTGTAGATGTACCAAAGCTTCTTTATCCAGTCATCGATTCTCGGCACTCTGGTTGCTTCCAGATTCTGGCTATTGTGAATAATGCTGCTATGAACATAAAAGTAGGTATGGTGTTTCTGCTGTGTATTTTTGGCTTCCCAGAGTAGATTCCCAGAAGTGGTATGGCTGGGTCGAACGGGGGGGAGTTCAATTTCTAGTCTTTGGAGGAATGTCCATATTGTTTTCCAGAAAGGCTGTACCAGCTGGCATTCCCACAAACAATGGATGAGTGTCCCCTTTTCCCCACATCCACACCAGCACTTGTTGTTCTTGCTCTTTTGAATATGTGTCAGTCTCTGTGGTGTAAAATGATATCTCATTGTTGTTTTGATTTGGGATGCTGTCTTTTTTAAGCAGCCTTGTAGCTCTATTTCTGTGAATGTATACATTTGATTCAAGGAAGTCAAAGGAACTAAAGACTGTTCTCAAAAAGAGAAGCAGCAGAATGTCCTAGCAGCTCTCTCACCCACCTCTGCCGGTCATTTCTGGACAAGTCTGTCCGAACAAACATGGAGACTCATGGTCTGAAGAATCGAGTGGGCCAAGAGGCACAGGAAAGGTCACAGATCAGTTGGTTTGTCGGTGAATTTCTATCCTCTTTCCATTGGAATATGCTTATCTACTTCAGTTTTTACACAATTGGGATTTACAGTCCTTTGGGGAGAAGGAGGGAGGATTTTCTTGCTGAGAAAATCAGACTGTGATATCCTAAAAGGTATTTATTTGAGAGATAGAGTCAAATTTCAGAACATGGGGCCATCTTACGGGCAACGATTCTTCATCAGGCCTAAAGGGATTCTAAAGCTCCAGACAGGGGTCGGCACAAGTCAGGCCACTGTGGAGAACTTTGATTAGCCCTAAAGTCCTTTTGCCTCTCAGCAGTGGACTCAGGTCTTTGAACAGAAGCTACAGTGGGGGTTTGGAGGGACTTTATCACAACCTGCTGATGGTATCTAATTTTCGTGTAATTGGAGTTAGGCTGCTTAATTTTTTTGTTTTTTTTGGTTTTGGGGGTCACACACAAAGATGCTCAAGGGTTACTCCTGCCTCTGCTGCACTCAGGACCATTTACCTTGCACATGGTTGACCTGTGTTTGGTCCCCAGCATTCCATATGGTCCCTGAGCACCTTCAGGAGTAACTCCTGAGTGCAGAGCCAGGAGTAACCCCTGGGCATTGCTGGGTGTGACCCGAAAAACAAACAAACAAAAAACAAACAAAAAAAATCACTGGAGCTGTTTTCCCAGTCAGCTGGTCCAGGGCAGACTTCCAGTCCAGGAAGACTTCCCAACTTGGCTCCTTCATAGCCTTCCAGCCAATTGCTTTACTCCTGGAGGAAAACAAATTTCACTGTTCCAAGCCTTTAGAATTTTTCTCTTGCCTCTTAAATTTGTTACTTTTATTTTGTTGCCTTATTCCCACACATTTATATGCAAACAATCTCTTTCATTTAGTGATTTTGCTTATTTATTTTTGTGGTTTTTGGACCACACCCCACTGTGCTCAGGGTTCTTTGCTGGCTCTGTACTCAGGGATCACTGTTGGCAGGCTCAGGGGAACATAGAAAGTGCCGGGGATTGAACCCAGATGGGCCAAGGGCAAGGCGAGAGTAGCTATTGTACTATCGCTCCTGTCCTTTCTCTTCTTTTTTCAGTTGATTGAGGTTCTCTGGTGTGCAATACTGTTAGGGTGCCTTCTCCTGTACGCAATACCAACACTACACCCATCACCAGGGCACTCACCTCACTCTCCAAGGGACCCCAATGCCCCTCTCTGCTCCCCAAAATCAGTTATATGCATCAGTTCTGTTGTATTGCCTTTGGCCGTTTGTTGCTACCTTGCAGCATACCTTCAGGTCCACACCAGACCCTTAAATAAGGGTCATTTGGCCCCTCCCACAGGAAGGACTCAAGACTCTCTGCTATAGTTCCTGGCTTAGACCTGGACTGGAAGTAGGCGCTGAACTCTCTGTGTGTCCTATTTGACCCCAAGTCATGGATGAAATCAGTCATCACCGATCAGTCTTCCTTTAGACCTAGCTTCTCCCAGAGCAGAAAGCTTATAATGGCCCTATATAACCTCCTGCGTGTCCATATTTCAGGGCTCATGGATGAGGAGTGTCGGGCTGTCAGTCATACCTTCCTGCTATGAATATGCTGACGCCTCCCTTCAGACACTGACACTGTACCAGACACAGTCTACTGGGTTCAGGAGTTTCAGTTTTGGCTTGTAAAAGGGTGATGGAGAATGTGGTATTTAGTTCAGTATAACACATGGGAAGCCAAAATCCAGCAATCAAGGTGGATACTGCAGCTTCACTGCCAAAGTTCTTGTAGGTTAATACATATTTGTGACAGTTGGGTTGAGAAAGAAGTGATGGAGCATCAGTCCCCTTATATATCCAAAAGAACCCTATCTTCAGGGAGTGTAATGTAATTTGTTGAAGCTGATCAACGAATCAGCTTCTAGGTGTAGATGTAGCATGGTGCCACACTAGGGTGATGCCACACTTGTTTCAGGTCTAAACAAACAAGTATGCCAGGAACTAGTCTCTTTCTCTGAGATTATATTATGTTAAAATGCTGGAGAGCAGTGTGTAAGAGAAGAGATGGGAGAGAGAGAGAGAGAGAGAGAGAGAGAGAGAGAGAGAGAGAGAAGAGATTAAAAAACCTGCCATAGAGGCACTCTAGGGGAGAGGGAGGGAATTGGGGACATGGGGGGTGGGAAATGGACACTGGTGGAGGGATGGGTGCTGGAACACTGTATGACCAAAACTGAAACATGAACATCTTTGTTATTGTATATCTCATGGTGGTATAATAAAATATTAAAAAATATCTAACTCAGAAAGATAGTATAGCAGGTAGGGCATTTGCCTTGCACACAGCCGACCTGGGGTCAATCCCTGGCATCCCATATGGTCCACTGAGCACCACCAGGAGTAACTCCTGAGTGCAGAGCCAGGAGTAACTCCTGAGCACTGCCATGTGTGACCCAAAAAAGAAAAATAAAACACTGGAGAGAGAGAGAGAGAGAGCTGATATAAAGAAATACATCTCAATGTATGTATATTTATGAGGAGAAACACATCATGGTTTCATGGGTTTCATACAATCTAGATGGTACCTACAAGGTACATCTATTTTCTGTTCTGCACCAAGGTGATTCTGAGGGTCTTGTCCTCTGTTTACTGAAAAGGTTATGCTCGCCTGCTTGAGGGCAAACTAGCATGATCCTTCCTTTGATCTAAAACGGTAGTCTCACTTAGCCAGAATGGTGGTCTCCTAGTAAATTCTAACTGTCCCACTCTGGGACCAGTAAGTATTAAGAGGAATTGTGCCAATCCAGATAACAATGATAACAATGAAATAATAGTAGACATTATAATAATATTTCAGAAATTACTGATTCAGAGTCAAAATAACTCCTATAACTGCCACACCCTCTGTCTGTTTACACAGAAGAGAGATCTCATTAGCATGGACCCTGGCTTAAGAACTTGTAAATAAACATGTAAATAACTGTAAGTAGATAAAGCAGCAAAGATCCCAAGCTAGCTAAACCTCCTCATCCAACAATATATCTTTTGCTTTTTTACTTCAATTGGCAAATATTTATTGATAAAATAAATCTACTTTAGGCATGTAACAGCAAACTGCCAAAAGGACAGACTAAAGTATAATTCTCCTTAGATCATAGACAGCAGGGGGAAATTAGATGTCAGTAGTAAGAATAATAAATACATGCAATTAATACTTTATAAGTCTTAAGCACTCAATTTACCTGTTCCTCAAAATAATTCTTGAAGGTGCCATTAGTCCCTTTTGTACATCTGAGAATATTTTGCTTTAAAGATTTCAGAGACTAGGATCATTGACAAGTAGTTTTTCCCCCAAATACCCATTTCCTCAGTTTTCCAATATCAATACATTTATCAAGGGTCACTCATTTTGCGGACCATCAAACCCCATCAAAGCAAGCACTCCAACCCCTGAACCACCTCCCTGTTCTCAAGAAAAAAAATTAGAGGTAGATTAATACTTGGGCAGTTTAGCACTGTGAGTCAAGTTGAACCATAGGAAGGACTCCGTCTAGCCTGGCTTCCCTTGGTGCCCCAAGATCTGGGAAGATCACTGTAGTTGGGCTCCAAGGGAAAATGGTTACAATCATTAAAAATGGGTTTTTAATGATACTTCCACTAGGTGGCAGTAAAGGTCCCTCTAGAGACTAAGATGATTAACCACAGGCACACCTGCCCCTCGAGGTGTTCCAGGTGTGGCTGCAGTGCCCAGCTACATCAGCAGGTGGCAAACAGAAGACAGGCTTGTCTAGACCCAGGGCTCTGCCCTGTGGGCCCTGGAGGGTTGATGGTCTGACATAGAAAAAGACTGGGCCCTCTGGGATGAACCCAGAGCCACAGCAGAGCCTGGCAAGCTACCGGTGGTGTATTCGATATGCCCAAAACAGTAACAATAATGGACCTCATTCCCAATGAATGGAGACGTTACTGGTGCCCGCTCGAGCAAATAGATGAACAACGGGAAGACAAGTGCCAAGTGATCACAGACAGAACTTTTTTGTTTTTGTTTTCACTTTTGGTTTTGAGGACTCACCGGGCAGTGCTTAGGGATATTCCCGCCTCTGCATTGAGGCACCTGGTGGTGCTCTGTGAACCACATGGGAACTTGTGCTCCCACATTGGCTAGGAACTTTTAAGTGGGGAAACAATAAGAAGGAAAGAAGCGAAGCAGTGGTGTGGGTGAATGTAAATGGTGCCTGCACAAGATACCAGTGTGGAAAATGTGTTTGTGTGCACATTTTCAGGTCCAAGAGTCAAAAGCGATAGAAAAACTATCATCTACACACTTCATCTACATGGTAAGATCAGAGTGAGGATTTGATGTTTGATTCTTTAACACTGTTGTTGCTGGTTAAGTTGGATCCTAAGTGACTGGAAAATCCAAAGCAGGCCGAGTAGAGCACCCACAAAGCAAGCCGAGTAGAGCACCCCCAAAGAAGTCTTCATGAACCACTTTGGGGCAATAGCTCTGCTTTATTAGGAGGAACAGGGATATTTAAATTGGGGGAAGTAGGGTGTGAACTCTGTGTCAGCCAATCAGGCAGAGGGAGACAGAAGGGTGTGAACTCTGTGCCAGCCAATCAGGTAGGGGGATTAAAACAGGGTGTGCTTAATCCTAATCAGGTAGGGTGGGACAGGGGATTGAAACAGGGCGTGTGCTTCTGGACAGGGTGTGTGCTTAATGTCTTTAGCTACAAATACTACTCAGTGTTCTCTTGGTCTATACTTGTAATTCCCACCCCTTGGATCTGGTTGTCAGGTTTGGTATTTCATAAAGTGCAAAGTTATCATTGTCCTTCACTATAAAATTAGGGATTCACTCAACAGGAATTTGCTGTACCTACAAAAACACGCAACTGTGCCTACATTCTTCTATGACAATCTATTAGCTGCAGAGTTGAAAAAACCGTTTCTATTGCAGGAGAACAGCTGCAAGATTTCAAGAGGCTGTTGATAGTTTTCCTGCTTACGGCAGTAATGGGCCTCCCTAGAGGTTAGTTACGTAGTTTACCCTTTGGATAAGAGAATGTGAATTTCTGGCTAGAGTATTAAAAATTCATGTTGGAAATAAAGCTCCAGGATCCATCTGTTCCCCTCAATGATATTCCTCATCATCCTAAGTCTTCTGCAAGTGGGGGAAGAGTTCCACTTGCCTGTGAATCTTAAGTGACTCTGGGGACCTGCCCCTCTCCCCAGTTCGTACACCCAGAGTCCCTGTCAGCTGGAAGACGTGTGCTGGGTAGCAGGGGACGCTTCTGTGGCAGGCAGCTGCTTTTCTTCAGGCACAGGGGGCAGGTCCGGTGCCTTCTGCCCACTCCTGGCCACGGTGAAGCGGCTCATGTGCAGCGCCTCCTCGTAGCCTGGGAGCGTGTCCAGCGAGGAGGGCAGCTGGCCCAGCGAGCCGTGAGAGTGAGAGACGGCCAGGATCCGGCGAGCTGCGGGGCCGAACACCGACTGCAGGGCTGCAGGCAAGAAAGGCTACAGCTCAGCCACCTGAGAGTCACAGCAAGACTCAGCCTCACTTCCAAAGCACTCTCCTCCCAGCTCCTAGGAAACGCCCAGCCCTCCGCAAAAGCCAGCAGACCCTCAGGTCATCCTCCAACCCTGTCCGTTGTTTCTCTGTGTTTCTCTGTCTGTGTTCCTCCGTCTCCCCACCTCGTACTCTCCTTTCACAGACCTGGAGTGTCTCACTTCAACCCAGGGATTCCAGGCTTCCACAAAGGAATGCTTTTGCTTTACTGATCTTTTCTCCAATATTGACTGTCTTCCCGTTCATCATCGATTTGCTCCAGCGGGCACCAGTAACATCTCCATATGTCCTGTCTCATGCAAGTAGAGCCCAAGGGCACCTGCTTGCTCCAGGAACATAAAGAGCCTCAAACCATTCCATCAGGTCATGGGAGTGAGGTCTATAATTGTTACTGGTATCTGGCATATCAAATACGACACAGGTAGCTTGCCAGGCTCTGCCGAGCAGGTAGCATACTCTTGTAGTCATCTCAAAATCCAGCATTTATTGATGAACCACGCTGCCACAAGTGGCCGCAGGAGCCGGGCTGTGATAGGCTGGTCTGCTGGGTGGAGTTCTGACAAGGGGGAAGTCCGGATGTGGAAAATGGAGATCCCCATGGAGGGGGGTCGTCTGGCTTGTTGTAAGGCTCTGCTGGGGTGGCGGGCCAGGGATAGAACCTGCCATCCCTCCCAGGCACCTCATGAGCGGCTAGGCAATGTGAGAGCCAGTAGCAGCTCTGCCCCATGTCTGTCTCAATATTGACAGTAAGAGAAAAACAAAACTAAACAAAACAAACAAACAAACAAGAAATCCAGAAGTGGTGAACAACATATTATGTTCTCTGAAAAACAAAACAAAACCTCCCAAAAGTCCTGTCTTGCTACTTGTAGTTCTGAAAGGTGTTCTCCAATTTCCAGGAGGAATATGATGTAAGGAACCAATAAAGTGTTTCATGGTCACCGAGGGCTAGTGGGGCTAATATTTAGAATGTGACAATTGGGAGTTTTTCTTAAGAGGCAAGATGGGTTAGATCATAGAAAGTGTAGGTTCCCAAAAACAAAAATTAAAGCATTTTTTAAAAAAATATGTTCAAATCTTAAATTTTTTAAAAAAAAACATAACTATGAACTGGATGATTTTATAAAACATTTCTAAAATGGTCTCCAACATGGCACGTCTCTTGTCCTTCTAGAATCTCTGAGACCAGTTGCTGAGAACACCACTCTTGGAGGCTGGCCACCACCCTGAGTCTAGCATCTGGTTCAATTCATGTTCCAATAGTTATTTCACTATCCTTCATCGTTCTTTGGTTTTTTATTTGGTTAACTTGAGAAAGTAAATCTACAGTTTATTTATTTATATTTATTTATTTATTTATTTTTTGCTTTTTAGGTCACTCCCGGGAATGCTCAGAGGTTACTCCTGGCTCTGCACTCAGGAATCACTCCTGGTGGTGCCAGGGTGACCACATGGGATGCCGGTTTGCCATGTGCAAAGACCAACGCCCTGCCTGCCGTGTATCGCTCCAGCCCCTATTTACTTTCAATAAGTTTAAATCCTCTAGGCCTGCACCATTGTGCCTGCTCTGAGTTCAATGATCTTAGCAGGGCAGTTTTATTTTTTTTTTAAGTTGGCAGGAATCAAATGGTGGTTTCCAAGAGCTCTGGTTTTCCACCGGGAGTCACAATGTTTGTGACTTTGTACATAATGTTCACAACATTCTTAATTTATATACATGAACATGTCTGTGTGTCCTGCCTTGAGTTCTCCATGTGGACCTTGAGACCCTGAGACCCCACTGAGAGCCAGTAAACAACTGCCAGGCCCACGTGTCCTTTGCCCAGAACACTTAACTAAGCCTCTGTGTTCTCAGAGTGACAGCAGAGTGGGGAGGGTGTTTGCCTTGCAAGTGGCTGACCCAGGTTCAATCACTGGCATCCCATATGGTCCCCGGAGCACTGCCAGGAGTAATTCCTGAGTGCAGAGACAGGGAGTAAATCCTGAGCATTGCTGGGTGTGACCCCCCAAAAAAAAATAAAACCAACCTCGGTGTCCTTGGGTTCTGCCAGTGTACTCACAAGTGATGGTGCTCTGGAGAGTGCTGTCATGATCAAAGGCGATGACGGTCACCTCGTAGGGGGGCTGGCCCTCCTCTTCCCCATTTTGCTGGCGACTCTTGCAGCAGCAGCGAAAGCACACGGAGGTCAGGCCACACAGGAGAAGCAAGGCGCCAATCACCACCAGCAACCTGCAGGGGCACCTGGCCAGTGAGCGCTCGGGCGGGCTTTGTTTCCCTAGAGAGCCACCAGGGTCTTCCCTGTGCGTTTTGATGCTTATTTGCATGCTTTGTACCATGGTTATAAGATTTTAATTCTCTATGTTCCTTTTACAGTGTACCTCCTTAGTTTATCATGTAGGTGAAGCCAGCTCATTAGAGCCACCAGTGAGAAATTGAATAGGTTTTGGGGGAATAGGTTTTGAGGGGGTCAGCTTTCTTCTTGACTGAAGGGACCTTCTTGGCCACCATATTTCTAGAGCAGCCCCAAGAAAGACGCGTCATTTGCTGATGCTGGCTGAGGAGCCGCTATTGTCATCGGAAATCCTGGCATATTGTCACATAGGTTTGTGGTGAGGTAAAGTAACTTTATTCCGTGAGGTGCCAGAATTGTATACTGGACTTCGCATACATCTCCCACCATCTGTTACTATATTAAAAACACACTGTTTAAACTAAAAAAAAAATCTTATGAGAAAAATTTAGTCCCTTAAAAAAGTCTACCTGGACATTATAGCTAAAACTTACCATATGTACCAGAGATGTACCCAATCTGTGGTCAGGCAACTGTGGAGAAAGAATAAAGCCTTTTTGCAATAAAAGTTGTTAGTGCCTATGATTCCATAAATAGAAATATGAGTTAGAGGAAAGTCTGATGTCTGCCCTCCTGTGTTTATCTGAAGGATATGACAACCTATTAGTTGGTAGAGATAAAAACAAATTGTCAACAGAAGGATCTATAAATATCAAACAGATCTTCCTATGATAGGTACAGAATCCCATATGTCTAGAGGAAGCATGCTGTCAGTGAAGGGTATAGATAAGAAAGTCTGACAAATCCCTATGACTGTGTATTGACACCAGTTCTGCTGATGGGAAATTTACTTTGAAAACTACAATTAGCAGAACTATGATGAGTGCTCTGGGCGATGGGTGCATGCCATTACTTGGAGAAGACCCAGCTGTGAAATTAGTCTATTGATGTCCTTTAGAGTGCAAATAAAGGGATATTGAATGACATATTGACCCTGTTCCAGATTTTGATGCTTTTTTGTCTGTTCCCCTTACTCCTAAGTTTAGACTCTCTCTCTCTCTCTCTCTCTCTCTCTCTCTCTCTCTCTCTCTCTCTCTCTCTCTCTCTCTCTCTCTCTCAGTTACTTACTGTTCAGAGCTAGTACAGTTCTCCTCACATCTGGTCTGAGGAAGCTGTGGGAAGAGAAAGAGTCTCAGACAAATGGTCTTGTTTGTTCTGCTCAGAAGCCTATCAATAGTCTCTCATGACTGTGTTAGATCGGTTGAGTGGAAGTCAGTAGCTGTGACAAGCTGATCACAGAGTTAGTCTGTGCTGGTGGTTGTCTTCGCTCCTGGGCCTGTTGAAGATTATGATTGAAGTGGAAGAACTTTTGAGGACTAAATATTCATTTACGTGTGGGGTATCAACTTTTTTTGGTAACGGGCAGTGACATCATACCACATCAGTTTGTTTATCCTAGACATTTTCTGGTCTGTCCCTCAGGAAAGTGTTTTTTTCTCACTGGAATTATTTCTACTTGTGTGCTAAATTCTACCATAAGACTAGATTTTCTTTACCATTCCCACAGGGCAGCAAAGCCTCACCATAAAGGGAAAAGGAGAAGAGAAATTTAGTTATTGAAGAAAGTTTTATTTAATGAAGAAAATTTTATTTATGACTCTGTGGCATAGAACCGCTATGGATTTTTCTTCCCTGTAGGTAGTCCAGTAGGTAAAACTCTTGCCTTGCACAGGGCAGGCCTGGGTTTGATTCCTGGCACCACATCTGGTCCCCTGAGCACTGCTGAAGGTAATCACTGAGCCCAGAGATAGGGAGTGAGCCCTGAGCACAGCTGTACATGACCTGAGAATAAATAACTAAAGAAATAAGAATTTAAGTTAAATTAATTGAATACTTTACTTTTAATTACTCCGCAGTAAAAATATCAGAAACTGCTGAATAACTCAGTTACTGAAAAAAAGAACATGGAGGGGTTCTGGATCATGGCAGCAGAAGGTTGATAGAGTTTTTGAAATTGAGTAAGAGAAAATTGATGAAGAAATGTTTCAGGGTTACTTTCCTGTATAACTCCTTGCAGGGAGTGGTCTGTCTATTTTGCTTCCTGTCTATCTGTTAAATTATGTCTGAAACTACAGGGATTTTTAAACTGTCTCTTGTAGTTTCTTTTTTGTTTCCTCATTTTCATCCTTTTTTTTATCTTTTTTTGCAAGAGATCCAAAAAGGGACTTCTTTAAAAAATCTGCTGAATACGCTAAGCTTTTCTTATATTTAGGGAGTCTAGAAAAGGAGCACAATTTTCTAGAAAAGGAACACAAGTTTTTTCATCTGAAACTACCAATCTTAGAGGACAGTTAATTAAAATTGAAACAAAAGTACAAGCGTTTCTTAAATATTATCTATGAAGGAAAGTAGTTAAATCATTTACAAATTATTTTCAACTGATATACTGTGAGTTTGAGGGTTCCATAAGTCTCCCAACAAGTGTAGATTTATGTTCCTTTTCTTAAGTCTATGAGGTCTTTTTTGCTGATTTCTTGAAACACTATCATTCAATTTCCTTGAACTAGAAGTTTCTAGAATTACAGTTTACTTAGAGAATTTTTGAGGGAGAAAGTCAACTGAAAAATCAGGTAGAGCAAGTGGATATATTCGTTACTAGGATTAAAAAGGACTAGGAAGGGATTGGAGTGATAGCACAGAGGGTACAGTGGTTGTCTTGCACGTGGCCAACCAGGGTTCGATCCCCAGCATCCCATATGGTCCCCCAGCACTGCCGGGAGTAATTGCTGAGAGAAGAGTCAAGAGTAACCCCTGAAAGGAAAAGAGAAAGAGAGAGAAATGGAAAGAAATAAAGAAGCTGCCATGGAGGAGGGCTGGGGGGGGGAGGGAACCGGGGACGTTAGTGGTGGGAGATGGGCACTGGTGGCGGGATGGGTGCTGCAACACTGTATGACCAAAACCCAAATATGAACTTTTTAATTGTATATCTTTGTAATTGTAAAAATAAAAAAAAAAAAATAATAATAATAATAATAATAATAACAAATTAAAAAAAACAGTAACCCCTGAGCATTGCTGGGTGTGACCCAAAAAAGCAAAATAAATAAATAAATAAATAAATAAATAGATAAATAGATAAATAGATAAATAAATAATAAAAAAAGGACTAGGAAGCATGTCTTTAAGTAGTCAGAGGTGGGGCCGGGCGATAGTCCAGCAGGGAGGGTGTTTGCCTTGCACACAGCTGACCTAGATCGGATCCCAGCATCCCATATGGTCCCTACAGCCCCACCAAGAGTAATTCCAGAGTGCAAAGCCAGGAGTAACCCTGGAGCACCAATTATAACTCAAAAAGCCAGGAAGAAAGTAGTTAGAGATTAATCCTTGATTCTATTATCCCTTCAAACAGTGAGAATTGGCTTTGAATTCTGGCCATAACAGATGGGTGCCATTAGTCAGGTGACTCAAACCCTTATATTTTGCTTTTTTTTTTTTTTTGGGTCACACCGGCAATGCTCAGGGGTTACTCCTGGCTCTGCACTCAGGAATTACTCCTGGCGGTGCTCTGGGGACCATATGGGGCCGCCGGGGATCGAACCGGGCCGGCACAGGCCGGCTGTGTGCAAGGCAAACGCCCTACCCGATGGGCTATCACCCGGCCCCAAACCCTTATATTTTGACCACATAAATGTTCAAAAGTTCAGCCATTTTTACCTACCTACCTGACTTGAAATGAAGTATTGGAAAATATTAAAAATCTGGGCCTAAATGCCACCGTGAGTTCACGCGTACTAAATACGAGGGTAACATGTTATTCATACTCATAATTATTTAGTTATTATTATGTTATTCACAGTTATTCATGACTAATCTTTAGTTCTATATATGTTATTTATGTTTCCTGTTGATTTCCCATTGATCCTTCAAAGGGTTGATTTAACTAAGAATTCAAAATCAGAAACAAAAGGGAGGGAAAAAAAAAGCAAAAACAGAGGCATTTTCCTGCTTTTCCACAACTCACCTGGACGAAATACACCAAGGCCAAAGCCACTGGGGTGTGGCGGGCACTGCCATGGGCCCGGCTGCTGGGGTTCAGACAGTGAGTTTCCGTTGTCCCTCTTCCAGTGCTCTGCGCCATGTCTCACGCAGACCTGGAGGACTGAAGGAGAGAAAGTTCCTCAGCCATAAGTCAGCTGTCCTTGCTCTCTTGTTCTTCCTTCTACTTCTTGGGGCCGTTCTTCCCAGCAATCTTTCTCTCCCCTCTTTCATGCCTGGCTCCTCTCTTTCTGCTTTTGCTTTTTATACTCTCTACATGTGCTTTCCTTTGCCTTCTGTTCTTTCCAGAATTACCCTTTTTTTTTTTTCCTCAAATCTCTTTTACTTTCTCTCACCACCACTCTCACAAAGGAAGAAATTTAGGGAGGACACATCAATCCTCCCGAATGAGGCTGTTTTCTAGGCTGCATTGAGATGCTTGAGAAGGATCAAAGGCAGATTGCTGGGGGCCAGGTGAGTTGTCTTCTCCATCTGCGTGGCGATGGTGTTCCGCTCCCTTCACCGGAGCGCTCAGGGGGTAACCATGGAAGGTTGTGCTCCTCCCTGCCGGTCTCAGGTGCTCCCCATCTCTGTGTGATCACCCTCTGCTCTTGCTGTGAAACTTCCCTTGACTGCCTTGATAATAAACTTTCTTGTTTCTGGGTCATTTACTCTTAACTATTGGAGGGCTGGGAGGTTGCCAAACCAACCTATGAGCCATCACGTTTTGGAGAAAGCTGGTTTGGATATCAGAATTTATGGGTGAGGG
>JAJIBD010009205.1:0-91949 GCA_021461705.1 Cryptotis parvus
AGGTACAAGCCAAGGAGCCAAATTGCTGCAAATTGTATAAAAGATGTGGGCCAAAATGAAGCTGTTACAAACCACATCTGTAAAAATGGTACAATTATTATGGGTGGGTAAAAAATCTGGCAAGAATTATTTTCTTAAATAAGGCATAAAGGAGAACAGATGTGCTCTAGGTTCTTTCTTTCTTTCTTTCTTTCTTTCTTTCTTTCTTTCTTTCTTTCTTTCTTTCTTTCTTTCTTTCTTTCTTTCTTTCTTTCTTTCTTTTCTTTCTTTCTTTCTTTCTTTCTTTCTTTCTTTCTTTCTTTCTTTCTTTCTTTCTTTCTCTCTTTCTTTCTCTCTTTCTTTCTCTCTATTTCTCTCTTTCTTTCCCTTTCTTTCTCTCTCTTTTTCTTTCTTTTCTCTCTCTCTCTTTCTTTCTTTCTTTCTTTCTTTCTTTCTTTCTTTCTTGCTTGCTTGCTTGCTTGCTTGCTTTCTCTCTTTCTCTCTTTCTCTCTTTCTTTCTTTCTCTCTTTCTCTTTTTCTTTCTTTCTTTCTTTCTTTCTTTCTTTCTTTCTTTCTTTCTTTCTTTCTTTCTTTCTTTTTCTTTCTTTCTTTCTTTCTTTCTTTCTTTCTTTCTTTCTTTCTTTCTTTCTTTCTTTCTTTTCTTTCTTTCTTTCTTTCTTTCTTTCTTTCTTTCTTTCTTTCTTTCTTTCTTTCTTTCCCTCCCTCCCTCCCTCTCTCTCTCTCTCTTTCTTTTCTTTCTTTCTTTCTTTCCCTTTCTTTCTTTCTTTCTTTCTTTCTTTCTTTCTTTCTTTCTTTTCTTTCTTTCTTTCTTTCTTTCTTTCTTTCTTTCTTTTCTTTCTTTCTTTCTTTCTTTCTTTCTTTCTTTCTTTCTTTCTTGCTTTCTTGCTTTCTTGCTTTCTTACTTTCTTGCTTTCTTGCTTGCTTTCTTGCTTTCTTGCTTTCTTGCTTTCTTGCTTTCTTGCTTTCTTGCTTTCTTTCTTGCTTTCTCTTTTCTCTTTCTTTCTCTCTCTTTCTCTCCCTTCCTTCCTTCCTTCCTTCCTTCCTTCCTTCCTTCCTTCCTTCCTTCCTTCCTTCCTTCCTTCCTTCCTTCCTTCCTTCCTTCCTTCCTTCCTTCCTTCCTTCCTTCCTTCCTTCCTTCCTTCCTTCCTTCCTTCCTTCCTTCCTTCCTTCCTTCCTTTCTTCTTCCTCTCTCTTTTCTCTTTAGCATGTCACAATTTCTGAGAGCGGGAAGAAAGAATGATTCAATAGTTGGGATTGATCCTTCTCATTGCCGTGGCCAGGACACAGGACACCCCCTCGGTTCCTCTCCCTCTTCTGCCAAAGATGGGCTGTGCCAGAGATGGGCTGTGCCAGAGAACTGCTTTTGGCAAAGGCGGTTCTTCCGGGAGAGGGCGGGTGGCGGGCGAAGGGCTGAACCTGAACTGCCAAGTGCCTGCCGACTGCTGGGTGGCAGGGCCAGCGACAGTGAGTGGGAATTGGCGGGGCCAAAGGCAAGGGGTCTCAGGGTCTGGCAGGGTGGGAGCCAAGGACAAGAATCTTGGGATCTGGGAGTAATTAGGTCCAGAGAAGACCGGGATTCCATACTTCCCTGCTCAGGATCTGCGCTGCGGAGGTATTTGGGTTGGAGTTGACTTCGGGGAACTTAGCAACATAAATTTGTTGTCACTGTGCTATTAAATACAACGGACACATGTTGGCAAGGAGGGCCGGAAGCATGGAACTGATTAGCGCCAGCCTATGGCGGGCGGCCGCTGTGCACCCTCTAATATCCCATGACAACACTCAATTGTCAAATTCGGATGCAGTGTCCAGGATGCTACGAAAATTAAGCCAGAAATTCCAAGATTTATTCCAGTTTTTTCCCTTCAGTGAGGAACAGGGAAATGCCACTGAGCTGTGAGAATCTGAGCAAGAAATCAGAGACGGGGAGAAAGAGGATGGCCCTGACGCTTTATGGGATCCTGCCGCTAAATCCGTAACAAATGTCGCTCACCCGTCCTCGAGAAAGAGGCAATGTGGGATTTTAATTGGACTTTGGGCTTTTCTTCATTTGATTTAAACCCAGGTAGAATTTCAAACAATAACACTGGAGCACCTGGTTAACACATTAGGTGATTCGTGCAGTTGTAAATTGTGCTTTTAATAGTGGCTCACTGGGGGATTTATAAGGGTCTCATTGTTCTGTTTGGCAGATATTAAAAAAAATAAAACCTACTGCTGGGGTTTGCAAGGCTCACGTGTGATAGCAGCGGACAGAGATCAGAAACTGGAACCCCTGGGCCCCGGCCTGACTGCCCAGGCTCCCCCACCCCACTTCACCGCCGTCATCTGAAGGGCTCCACAGGCTGCCCGTGCCACCACGCAGGTGAGAGTCAGGAGGCGGGGCAAGTTTGGCATGTCGGAGCTGAAGTAAGACCCTTGAGTTGGCGGCTTGGGTGCGACACGTGTTCCCTGCCTTGAATGCTGGGGAGAAGGCTTATATCTTTCTCTTTTCCAAACACTAGTAGTGATAGCACAGCAGGGAGGCGTTTGCTTTGCACGCGCCCATCTGGGTTCGATCCCAGCGTTCCATATAGTCCCCCAATCACTGGGAATAATTCCTGAGTGCAGAGCCAGGAGTAAGCCCTGAGCACAGCCAGGTGTGACCCCCTTCAACAAAAGCAAAATGATATTCTGACCTGTACCCACCTGGGCTCTGCTCTCCTGTGTGGCTCACAGGCCCAGCGCTGAGACCACCACTGCTGAGGGGCGGAGGCCATATTTACAGCGATGAGGTTCAGCAGCACGAGAGTCCTCCTGCAGCTCCCTGTGTGCCACCTGAAGCTCACCAGATGCTGATTTGCAGCCAGAGACTCTGGCCTCTGAGGGCCTCATGGCCGGGAGACATGTCCACGGACACACCCCCAAGGGGCCCACCCTCACGCAGCAGCTCCATCCACCTAACTGTCAAGAGCCAGCAGGGGTCACGAGGAACGTTCTGGGCTGGATACTCAAGGCTTGGCGCCTGGAAGGACAGGGAGGAAGGCTGAGGTGTGTGGCGGCAGAGCTAGGAGCAGGCTCTGAGTCCTGGCTTTAGACGAGGCATGTCATGGTGCAGCGACCAGGGAGAGGCCAGGAGTCCTCACTCTGGATCCACTAAGCACAGGGGCTTATCTCCTGGCCATAATCAGGCCAGAGGCTGGTTCTGAACTGCCAGGAGTTTCCTCTGGAAGCTCTGGGCTCTCCAGTGTCTTCGCGATGAGGTGACTTTGGTACAGCGGGGAGGACACTTGCCTTGCATGAAGCTGACCTAGCTTTGATTCCCAGCACCCACAGGGAGCTCTGAGTCCCGTGATCCCTGAGTGCAGAGCCGGGTAAGCCTTGAGCACCACCAGTTGTAGCTCAAAGTCAAAAGCCAAAATGAAACAGAGCATGAAATGAACTCACATGCTGCTGACTGGCTCCCAGGCCCAGAGTTCCTCTGAGTCTCGCGCATGGACCGAGGGACTCAGGGAGAATTGACCAGGTGCAGGTGCTGGCCATTGTGCATGGGCCCTGACCGAGCCGAGGTCCCTATAAAGGGGGTCACTCCTCACATCCAAGCTCTTTCCTCACACAGGGATCAGGCATCAACAAGGCATTGTTTTTCCTCACATAGGGTCTAGCCTTAAACAGGGATCACTCCTCACACAGGGTGTCTTCTCACACAGGGCTTCTCCTTACACAGAGATCAGTCCTTAAACCGGGAGGGGGCTGTCTTTCCTCACATAGGGTCTAGCCTCACACAGGGTGTCTCCTCACACAGGGGTCTCTCCTCACACAGGAATCTCTCCTCACACAGGGGTCTTTCCTAAAACAAAAATATCTCCTCACACAAGGGTCTCCCCTCACACACGGGTATCTCCCCACACAGGAGTCTCTCCACATACAGGGTCTCTCTTCACTAGGGGTCACTCCTCATACAAGGGTCATTCCTCACTAGGTGTCACTCTCATATAGGGTTCTCCGCCCACACAGGATTTTCTCCTCATACAGAGTTCTCTCTTCACACAGGGTCACTCCTCATACAGATCTGTCTCTATACAGTGGGTTCTCTATTTTTTTTTTTTTGCCTTTTGGGTCACACCCAGTGATGCTCAGGGGTTACTCCTGGCTCTGCGCTCAGGAATTACTCCTGGCACTGCGTGGGGACCATATGGGATGCCGGGGATCGAACCGGGTCGCCACATGCAAGGCAAGCGACTTCCCCACTGGACTATCGCTCCGGCCCTCACAGTGGGTTCTCTCCTCACACTGGTTCTCTCCCATTCAGGGAGGCTCTTTCTCACAAGTGGATTCCCTGCCTCTCTGCCATCTGTTCCTCATGGGTGACATGCCCAGACTTGCAGAATCACCCTGAGCCCTCTGCCTACTCTGGTTTGAGCCCGTGTCTGTGGCGTCTTTCTCCTTCACACAGGAGCATGACTGGAAAGCTTTTGGGAGCAGGGGCTCTGTTCCCACCCTCTGAAATAGAAGTTTGGCATGAAAGAACAAGGCGGGCGGGGCTGAGTGGAGGACAGCTTGTTGTGAGAGGGATGTGCTGAGGAGGCTTAGTATGTCGGGATTGGTGCGAATGTGACACTGCCGTCCCTGCGGAGGGAACCTGTGGGGTCCAGCTTGGCTGAGACACCAGAGCCGAGGGAGCCTCTTAAGCCTCCTCTAATGGACGATGGGTTTCTTGGGGGCCCTTCAGAATGCCAGGCTGCACCGCGAGACCTTAGGGGCTCAAGTGTTTGTGGATGGGTCCAGGGCTGCCTCTATTCCTTCCAGAACCTTCTCCTGAGGCGGCAGCCCCAGGCGCTATGATTGGGTGTGGGGACCCTCGGCCCATGTCTTGAGGTGGTCCTGTGGCTCTCAGCATGCAGTAGGCCGGGAGGGTGTCCTGGGGGCGCACAGGCTCTGAGCATGCGGGGGAGGCACGGGGAGGGGTGTCGTGGGGCCGCACAGACTCAGCTGCTGGTTGCGATGCGCCAGCTCAGAGGCAGCCTCTCCCACAGGCTTGTACCAGGAGCCGGGCAGCAGTTGGAGGCATCCGGGAGCAGGGGGAGGGGTTGAGGCACATGGCCAGAGGGACAGAGGGACAGAGGGACAGAGGGCATGTGACTAGTGCCACCTGTGGTGCTGGCTGAGCAACTCTTCCCTCAGCAAGGACAAAGGCTCCAGTCTGTGTGTACATAAACGCAGCGTGTATGCAGTATGTGATGAGCATGAGCACATGTGCACAGTATGTGATGTTGTGTGAGCACATGTGTATGAAGTATATGATGTGCATGAACACACATGTGTGCAGTATGCGATGTGTGTGAGCATGTGTGTGTAGTGGAATGTGTGTGAGCATGTGTGCATGCAGTATGTGATGAGCATGGGCACACATGTGCGCAGTATATGATGAGCATAAACACATGTATGTGAAGCATGTGTGAGCACACATGTGCACAGTATGTGGTGAGCATGAACTGCGTGTGTGCAGTATGTGATGTGTATGAGAATGCAGTGCGCAGTATGTGATGTGTGTGAGCATGGGTGTGCAGAGTATGTGTTGTGCGTGAACACTTGTGTGCAGAATACGATGTGTGTGAGTATGCATGTTCACAGTATGTGACCGACTCTGGGTGGGAGAATAATGCGTATTGTATGTGGGGTGAGGGTGAATTGTCAATGAACATGTACAATGTATTTCTGTGTGCATCTGCATGTGAACATGTGGCATGTGTGTGCTCATGTGTGATGATGTGTTCGATGTGTGCATGAGAAGTGTCATGTCTGCCACTCAGGTACTCAGGCTGCAGTGTTCGTGCATACCTGTGTATCTCTGCATGTTCACACGTGTGTCTCTGCGGACATGCACACCTGCATGGAGTCATACAAGTGAACTGTGCATAAAAGCGTTGTTCTTGCACATCTATGCACACACAAGAGTGCGAGTGGCGGGACAGTGTGCTGGCAGCCTGTGCCTGTGCCTGTGCATGTGGACATGTGAAGGGCACATGTAAATGTAAGCATGTCTTACTTGTGTGCGTGCACATGCGTGTGCATACCTGGGTGTCGTTGATTGACAAGCCGCTTGGCCAGGCATGAAAGAGGCGGTGCTGAGATTAGTTCCTGGCACACTGGTAGGCCAGTGTCTGTGTGATTGTTTTGAGCCGGGCACTCCCTGGCATGTCTGTGAGTCCGTCTGCTCGGCCTTGCCCTGACTGAGCTCGGGAGCCTGAGCAGCTTCGTCCTGGCTCCGGTGCCCCAGCCTGCCCATCCCATCCTGGTGTCCCCTCTGACCGCCCCTGGGTCTCCGTCATACAGATGCACAGGTGAGGCTGCTGAGAGGGAGGGTTCCCTATGTCCTGCTTCTCCTAGTCACTGTGTCCCTAGACCAGCGGGAGTTGCCTGCTAGCGGCTCAGCACCTTGTGCCCCCCTTGCTGCTTCCATCCACATTCCCAGTGCCTGGGCGCAGACCCCATCTCCTCCTGCTCCCAGGCAGTCTCCAGCGCCGTGCTGTGCCAGGCAAGGGCTCCCAACACCCCTGTGGCCCTGTGGCAGCAGCGGTGCTCAGGCTCAGGCCAGGATGCTACGTGACTGTCCACTCACCGTCGCACTCCCGGGCCAGGAGGTGCCCCCTCACTCTGAGTGTGGACACGCCCACCCACTGCAGAAACTGCCGTGTCCTGGACAATAAGCCCACCTGTCCTTCCATACCCAGGCACTCGCTGACCTACTCCGGGGCCACTGAGCCACTGCAGCCACAGAGGAAACATGGCTGTGTCTAGCAAAGGGACAGCTGGGCGAAGCCTCCACCCTGGGGGCACCATCAGAGCCCGGGCTCCCCATGGCGAGGGCTCTGGGGACAACCATCAGAGCCGGAGCTCCCATGGTGGGGGCCCTGGGGACACCATCAGAGCCCGAGCTCCCATGGCGGGGGCCCTGGGGAGACAGTCAGAGCCGGAGCTCCCATGGCGGGGGCCCTGAGGACACCGTCAGAGCCCGGAGCTCCCATGGCGGGGGTCCTGGGGACACAGTAAGAGCCTGGAGCTCCCATGGCGGGGGGTCCTGGAGACACAGTCAGAGCCTGGAGCTCCCATGGCGGGGGCCCTGGAGACACAGTCAGAACCTGGAGCTCCCATGGCGGGGGCCCTGGGGACACTGTCAGAGCCCGGGCTCCCATGGCGGCGGCCCTGAGGACATCGTCAGAGCCCAGAGCTCCCATGGTGGGGGCCCTGGGGACACCATCAGAGCCGGAGCTCCCATGGCGGGGCAAGTATCAGAGTGTCGTTGCCTCAACGTGTCCATTTTAAACACATGTTTGTTCTCCGTGGGCTCATAGGTCGCTCTCCTGAGTTGCTTTCGGGCATCTGAGGCTTCTCTTCCCTCAGCTTCCTGTTTCATCCTCCTCTGAGTTCTTGGGGAGTTTGTTTCTCACCTGGCACAGAGGAGCAGCAAATCTCAGGGTGCAGGTGGGTGCCCAGGTGCCATCACAGCCAGGCCCCGACACCCTGTTCCCCTCCTCCACCCTCTGCCCACCTCAGTGCCACCTGGGTGGGGGCAAGATAGAGAGGCGTCCCCCACACTGCAATCCTGGCTGGCCACTGTCCTCTCCACCGCCTGTGGACAGGCTGCCAAGGGCAGCAGAACACAGCAGAATGGCTGGAGAGTCCAGGAAATTTAATTAAGAATACACACATTCGAATTTCACTGGGATTGCCTATTTAATGTTACTTTATTAGGTCTCTCTCCAGCCCTTTTTTTTTATGGATATCAGGTTGCTTATACAATTAATCTGTTCTCTTGTGAGGAAAAGAACCCAGCACCTGAGGTGGATGGGAAGTGTCAGATGATAATAATTAGGAGCAGCTGTTGTCGGGGCGCACCCCTGGCCTACATGGGGGTTGCTGTGGCGACCAGTTCTCGCCACAGCCTTCCTCATTAGACTTGACCTCCCCAGCTGGGGGGTTCCACTGGGGCCTTTTTAATGGGTCTGTGTACCGCAAAACACCGCACCTTATGGAGCCCGACTCTTTGTAGGCGAATGAAAGCAAGCATGCCAGCTGACAGAGACAGTGCCGCCAAGGCTAGCTGGCAGGGCGGCCGCGGAACCAGCGGCTGTCGGCGGCCACTGCTGGGATCAGGCCTGTTCCGCCACGTCTTCTGGAGATAAACGTGTGGCCTCGGCTTTGAAGCCCTGTCCCTCAGTAATGGCTGACTTCTGACCGCTCTCCAGCGCCTGAAGCACCCACGGATGGGCCGTTGCCCCCTCACACACAGCTGTCTGGGGCCTGGGGTGCCGCCCCCGCAGGCCAGTATAGATGAGACCCCAAGGCAGGAGGAGAAGGGGCGGTGCTGAGGAGGAGTCTCTGGGTCTCTTTTTCTGCTTCCCATTTATGTTTGTAATAAACTCACTCTCATACAATTAGCCTCAATTGTTTTTATATCTTCAGAGGCAATAATGCAGGCAGCCTGGGAATACAGTCGTCATCCACATACCTGTGTTCATTTACCCAAATCACTATGGTTACAGGCAGGGCAAACTGTTTACCGGGAGAAGCTGGCGCCTCTTCCCAGCTCCTAATGACCTTTCTGTTCCTGCGCCAGCATCACACACGGCGCCCGGCCCTGGGCGCCGATTGCCTCTCCCGGAACGTAGGGACCCCCCCGCGCCTCCTCATTTATTTCCCTCTCATCTGATGGAGCTCACATGCCACTTGCTTGTCTTTAAAGAAGGGAAAAACTGTGGATTATTGATTTGCTTCTGAACAGAAGACCAACCTAAAAGCCCGATGAATTGTCACTCATTATTGAAATTACTGAACACTAATTAAACTGGCAGCTCCAATCCCAGCGGGCCACACTCATCTGAAGTGAAATTCAGACACTTGGGCAGTGGGAGAGTGCGGCGTTAGCTGCCACCAGGATTGCAATGAGCTTTGCATTAATTTTGCCTCTTAAAGGCACACAGCTGTGTTTGCAGTGGCCCGGCTAAGGTGGGCAGCTGAGACCCCCACCCCTTGTCGTTTCTTAGATTTTGCAGGGCTATTTGGAGTCAGACCTGCGGCTGCTGCCTGGCTCAGGGGTCCCCAAACCTCCCTGAAACAGCATAAAGTGCGAGGGCAAAGGCAATTGCTGACTCTGTGGCTCTGAAAGGGAAACTGAGTCAGCTGGCAGCGAGCAGCTGCAGTGCAGGATGCTGGGAGCGGGCAGTGTGGAGAGGATTTGAGTTCAGGCACACCGTGCTCAGAGCGCGGCTTTGGTCAGTCATCAGGCACCAAGGGTTCCCCAGGGACCCGGCTTGGTGCCTGGCAGGGGCTGTGCTGGCCTGAGCCCCAGGAAGAGCTGGGGCTGAGAGATGGCAGGTTCTGGCCAGGCCCTAAGCTGCCGCGGGGGATGAGCGAGCAGTGACTAGGCTGAGCCTCTTCTAAAGAGACGTTCTCACGAAAAGTGGGGAGGGAAACTGGGGGGACACTGGTGCTGGGAAATGTGAGGTGGACAGATGCGTGTCAGACACTGTGTGACTGAAACCGACCAGGAACAGCTTCGTAACGGCTGTCTCACCATCAGTCAATGCAAGAATAATAAAAACAAAGATGTTCTCAGAAATCAGAAAGGAGGCTCTGAAGCAGTGACTGTGGCAGGAAATGGACACCAGCCTCTCACCTGCCCACACAGGGCTCTCACCTGCCCGCACAGGGCTCTCACCTGCCCACACAGGGCTCTCGCCTGCCCACACAGGGCTCTCACCTGCCCCACACAGGGGCCTCTCACCTGCCCACACAGCGGCCCCTCTCCTGCCCACTCAGGTTCCTCCTCACCTGCCCACACAGGGCTCTCGCCTGCCCACACAGGGCTCTCACCTGCCCACACAGCGGCCCCTCTCCTGCCCACTCAGGTTCCTCCTCACCTGTCCACACAGGTGCGCCCTCCCATGTCCTGCCAGTGCTCGCTCACCTGCCAGCCCACAGGTGCGTGTGGCCCTGAGAGGTAGCATTGCCCAACAATGCACACGAGAGTGTTTGTGCCCTGGTCAGCATCGGCCCAGCAGGGTGAGCTGGGGTGCCCAGTCCCACCTTGCCTGAATTTCCTGTCCCAGCAGACCGCTTCCCCCTAACCCGGAATGAGGAGGAAGGGCAAGACAGGTGAGGGGGTGCAGATCCGGGTGCTCTCAGGAGGAGGCGAGGGAAGCCGGGTGACAGTCATGGCCCCTTAAGCACAGGCCACGGATGGAAGCTGCAGTTCCTGGAGCAGTTCACAGCCAGGACTGACATGGGGTAATCGCGGATCATCAGCCCAGGAGCCCAGGGGTCAGTTGGATGAGGGCAGCAGAATGCAGGGCCACAGCTGGGGTCCGGGGCCTCTGAGTGGATTCTCAGACTCCTTCACCAGCGTCCCCATCTCTGTGTCTCATCACGGGGGCACTTCCGAAAAGGGAAACAGTCCAAAATGTCCAAATAGTTCCAGAGCCCAGGACACGCTCCCGGAAGCCTGGTCTGGCCCTTTGCCTCATCTCCTCGCTGATGCTCCAGCCTCAGGCCCTGTTGCTGCATAACCTCGTCCTGTGAGCACCTCAGCCTGGTAGCACCATCTCCGCCGCCACAGGGCGTGTCCCCTCTTCTCCACACCGGCCCCACAGCCTGCTCTGAGACTTGACTTATTGGCCTGCCTGTGTGATTCCTTTGAAAAATCTCCATGCCCAAGACCTCAGTGATCCAGAACATTCTTATCCAGAGTCTTTAACCAAATATTATTGTTAGATTCAACCCCACCTCTTGTCTGAGATGGTTTTCAAGCTCCTGTCTTTGAGGCGGGGAAGAAGCAATTGTCATTGATTTTTGTGGGTACCGCCATGTCCTGTAACACGGCTCCTCTCTCCCCCTCCCCTCTCTCTCTCTCTCACACACACACTCACAGCACACATACTCCCACACATACTCCCACACATTCACAGACACGCATCATACACAGGGGCAGACCAAACACACACTGACACACATACACTCACACTAGCACACACACACATGGACAGACCCACACGCAGAGACATACAGACACACACACACTAGCACACACACTCACAGAAAGACACGTACTCACACACACTCACAGACACACACTCACACGCGCGGACAAACCCACATAGAGACAGACACACACACAAACACACACATACAACTCCGTTTAATCCTGACGGCTTATATGCTGTCGGTGTCCATGATCTTGCTCACACGAGGCTCCAGGAAGTCACTTATCTCAGGCGACAAGTCTGGTGGGGGCGAAGTGAATCAAGATAATGACAACATGGCTTTAATGTCAAAGAAAAATGAGTTAATTTATGTCAAAAAGGCATTAATGTCAGAGGGAAAATCCCTTCAAAAGCAAAGTGAAGGGCCTGGAGAGCCGGGTGGGCCAGTGGGAGGGCATTTGCCTTGCAAGCGCCTGATCCTGGTTCAACCCCAGCTCATCTGGTCCCACCACCCTGCCTCGGGTGGTTCCTGAGAGCAGAGCCAGGAGTTGGCCCTCAGTACCTCCAGGTGGGCTCAGCAATTTCAGTAAAATGTAAAGCAAAGAAAAATGTGCCTGAGTTGGGGGGTTCCCAGAAGCCACAGTGCCCCCTCACGGTACCAGGGCCCTCTCAGCCAAGACTCACCTTCCCAGAAACTCGTGTACAGTAGAGGAAGTACAGGAAGAAGCGCTAAGTGGTGTCACTCACACTGAGATCGGAGGTGTGGGATGGAGTCCTCCCTCCAGCCTGGCTCTCAGGCTTTATCTTAAGTCCCCAGTGGGCATCCTGGGCTCCTGAGAGCCCCAAAGTCCAAGGGGAAGCCGAGCTAGCCATACACGCTCTCTTACGTTTCCTTCTTTTTAGTTATTTTTACAGTGAAAATATTTTATTATTATTTTTATTATTTTTTATGCTACCTGCACGGCAGAGCCTGGCAAGCTACCTGTGTTGTTTTTGATATGCCAAATACCAGTAACAATTATAGATCTCATTCCAGAATGGATTGAGGCTCTTTATGTTCCTGGAGCAAGCAGATGCCCCTTGGGCTCTACTAGCACGAGACAGGACATATGGAGATGTTACTGGGGGCCACTTGAGCAAATCGATGATGAACGGGAAGACAGACAGTGATTATTTTTTTTCATTTTTCTTTCTTTTTAAAATGGAATCAAAGTAAGATACACATTTACAAGGTTGTTCATGATTGTGTATCAGGCATGCAGTGTTCCAACACCTGTCCGTCCCAAGCACATTTCCACCCCATTTTTTCCTTCCTTTTTAAAGAGTCCTCGCGGGGCTGGAAAGATAGAACAGCAGATCGGCACCTGCCTTTTACCTAGCTGGACCGGGCTCCACTCCCTGCAGCCCATATGCTCCCTGAGTGTTTCCAGGAGTGATCCCTGAGCTCAGAGCCAGGAGGAAGCCTAACCACCAGGAGCACCCCTTCCTCCTCCTCCCGAGCTGGGCACCCTTCCTCCTCCTCCTGACACAGCACCCTTTCTTCCTCCTCCCGAGCTGACCACCCCTTCTTCCTCCTCCCGAGCAGAGCACCCCTTCTTCCTCCTCCCGAGCTGACCACCCCTTCCTCCTCCTCCCGAGCAGAGCACCCCTTCTTCCTCCTCCCGAGCTGACCACCCCTTCCTCCTCCTCCCGAACAGAGCACCCCTTCTTCCTTCTCCTGGAGCGGGAGCACCCCTTCTTCCTCCTCCCGAGCGGAGCACCCCCTTCTCCTCCCTGCCCTGGATGGCGACATGAGCTGCTAAGTCCCGAGGAAGCTGAGCTGAGGGTCACTTGCTTGTTCTTTCCATTGTTTCCCAGGGTTCTGGTCTCCCTTGGATCTGTTTCCTGGATCCACGTGTCCCTGCATCCCTCTTAGCTGAGACCTGGCAGCCCGACCCCTAGAGTCTGAAAGACTCCCTCTGTGGCTGGAGTGAGATATTTTATCACTCCAGCCCCAGAGGACTCTACACACACACACACACACACACACACACACACACATTATATGCATAGTGGGTAGGACATTTGCCTTGCACGCGGTGGACCTGGGTTTTATCCTTGGCATCCCACATGGTCCTCCGAGCACTGCCAGGAGTAATTTCTGAGTGAAGAGCCAGGAGTAACCCCTGAGCATCACCAGGTATGACCCAACATTTTTTTTTTAAATCAGAAAGAATCCCTCTGTCACCTGACAACCATTTTTGGACTGTTAACTGTTGACTTATCCTGGCGACTGGACGGTGCATTTCTTGGTTCCAAGGCTACACCCTGCAGAGGTCCAGCATCTGTAATCTGGAGACCGGGTCTAGACTTAAGATCTGGTTCTGCACCCCCACCTGAGGTCAGCCCTGCCCGCTGACTTTGAATTCCTTGACCTTGTCCTGCTGTCCTCTTGATCTTGAATTCTCTGTATCCACATGCTGCCCCAACCTGGGCAAGGCTCCTTCTTATTGGCGTTATGGGCACACCTTGGCATTGAAGCCTCTCATTTATGCCTTGGCTCAGGCAGTTCTATCGCAGGTCAAACATGGCCTCCACCTCACTGCTGTGTTTTCTTTTCTCGTGAAATTCCCAGCAAAGAGGCAGGTCCGAGTCTCCATCTTTGCTCCTACCTCAACATCCTACCTCAGGGGCAGGGGCCCGCAGGCTTAGGGGTGAGAGCTAAGAGGCACCCCCAAGGAGGGCTCAGGGTGTGGCTCAGCAGTCCTGGTGAAAGTGGGACCGTCCTCAGCCCTGACCATGAGCCTCCGTCCACGGCCTCTGACCGGTTCTTGTCCAGATCTGGGCCTGAGTCCTCCTGACACCAGGCACAGTAAAATCCAGGGTATTTTATTTCACAAGACATACACACATGTGTGCACACATGCATACAAACATGTGCACACACATGCACACACTTGCACATACTCATGCACATGCACACACATACTCAGCACACATACGCAATGCATACACACTCACATACACTCATGCACATATACTCATGCACACCTACACACAGGCACACACTCACACATTCACAACACACACACACATGCGTGCACTCTCACAGCACCTCCTCTGGGTGGTGCGGGCAGCAGGGGGCAACTGCATGAGTCACAGCTAAGACTCGATCAGGTTAGGGACCTCCATCAGCCCCCGAGAATCTCTGGGCTCCTGCATGATTCTGAATCTTACTATTGACCCCTGACAGCCTGAGTTTGGGGTGCTGGGCTCCCCAAGAGTCTTCCAGGTAGTGAGAGGGACCATCACCGTGGGAGCTTCCCAGGGTCAGATTCGGGAAGGTCCTCAGCCTGGCGACCTTTCACCTCCTGAGGCCACAGATGAGCTGGGCACAGGTTTGAGCCTGCTCCCTGACTTCATCCCCTGGCTCCGTGCCCTCAGCCTGCTGGCACTGTGCCCTCAGTCCCTTTGACACCGTGCTCTCAGCCCCAGGCTGAGCACTGTGAGGAGCAGCTTATCCAGAAGAGAGAGGTGCAAGGTCCTAGGGAACGGGCACCTTCAGAAGCTTCCGTGAAGCATGACGAGCAGCAGGTGAGACCTGCCTGACACTTCTTAGCCAGCTTCCTCACTGTGCTGGAGCGACCAGGAGAGAGTTGAGGGGCTTGGCCATCCCCACCATATTTTCAGACATTGATGACAGTGACCCTGACGCTAGTGGTGACAGTGACACTGATGGTGTTGGCAATGGTGGTGGTTGTGGTGACACAGTGACAGTGATGGTGTTGATGGTGGTGGTTGTGGTGACACTGACCATGTTGACGATGGTGGTGGTTGTTGTGATAGTGAAACTGAAGGTGTTGATGATGGTGGTGGTTATAATGATAGTGACACTGAAGGTATTGATGGCGGTGGTGGTGGTCACAGTGACACTGATGGTACTGATGATAATGGTGGTGGTTATGGTGGCACTGATGGTGTTGACAATGGTGGTGTGGGTGGTCACAGTGACACTGATGGTATTGATGATGGTGGTGGGGGTCATGTTGGCACTGACGGTGTTGACAATGGTGGTAGTGGTGGTCACAGTGACACTGATGGTATTGATGATGATGGTGGGGGTCATGGTGCCACTGAAGGTGTTGATGGTGGTGGTGGTGGTCACAGTGACACTGATGGTATTGGTGATGATGGTGGGGGTCATGGTGGCACTGAAGGTGTTGACAATGGTGGTGGTGGTGGTCACAGTGACACTGATGGTATTGATGATGATGGTGGTGGTCATGGTGGCACTGAAGGTGTTGATGGTGGTGGTGGTGGTCACAGTGACACTGATGGTATTGATGATGGTGGGGGGTCATGGTGGCACTGACGGTGTTGACAATGGTGGTGGTGGTCACAGTGTCACTGACAGTATTGGCGATGGTGGTGGTTGAGGTGACAGTGACACTGGCGGTGTTGACACTGATGGTGGTCAGGTCCACAGAGGCCAGGATGAAGGTGTAGCAGAGGTATTGACCAGCCAGCAGAGTCCTTGGGGCTGTGGGCACCTTCATCTAAACACACCGTGTGCCTATAGGGGCAGAAGAGCAGCTGCTGGCGCTGCTGGGTCCTCATGGCTTCAAAGTAAGAATTGAAAAGGCCCCAGTCAGTGAGGATAAAGGAACAAATGAACGGTTATGCATGAGGGTGAATCCATGGTCCTCCCTCCCTCCATTTCCTTCATCCCTCCCTCTCCTTCCTTCCTTCCTCCCTCCCTCCCTCCTTCCCTTCCTCCCTCCTCTCTCCCTCCCTCCTTCCCTCCTTCCTTCCTTCCTTCCCTCCCTCCTTCCCTCCTTCCCTCATCCCCTCCCTCCTCCCTCCCTCCCTTCCTCCCTCCTACTCGCCCTCCCTCCCTTCCTCCCTTCCTCCCTTCCTCCCTCCCTCCCTTTCTCCTTCCTCCTTTCCTCCCTTCCTCCCTCCCTTTCTCCCTTCCTCCTTTCCTCTCCTTCCTCCCTTCCTCCCTTCCTCCCTTCCTCCCTCCCTTTCTCCCTTCCTCCTTTCCTCCCTTCCTCCCTTCCTCCCTCCCTTTCTCCCTTCCTCCTTTCCTCCCTTCCTCCCTTCCTCCCTTCCTCCCTCCCTCCCTCCCTCCCTCCCTCCTCCTTCCTTCCTCCCTTCCTCCCTCCCTCCCTCCCTCCCTCCCTCCCTCCCTCCCTCCCTCCCTCCCTCCCTCCTTCCTTCCTTCCTTCCTTTCCTTCCTTCCTTCCTTCCTTCCTTCCTTCCTTCCTTCCTTCCTTCCTTCCTTCCTTCCTTCCTTCCTTCCTTCCTTCCTTCCTTCCTTCCTTCCTTCCTTCCTTCCTTCCTTCCTTCCTTCCTTCCTTTCTTCCTTCCCTCTGCCCAGAAGTGTCCCTCTTGCTCACTGCTTCCGTAAGCCTCTCTGGGGCAGCCCATTGCCCCCCCTGCCTGCCTGGGGCTGAGTGCGGGCTGAGCACTGCTGGGTGTGTACACGTGCCTCCACGCCCCGTGGACAGATCCGTGAGGAGGGAAGCAGGCATGAGGGGCTGCACTGGCCCTGCCCTGCCCTCTGCAGCCCTGGATGCCTTCCTACCCCTGCTCTGGCTCCTTCCAGGCAGGGCCTCTGGTTGGGTGAGAGGCAGGGACCGCCAGCCCTCTTGGCTTGCCAAGATTTGCTTCAGTGTCCGCTGGCACAACGCTCAGAGCTGTGTTTCTGGGGCACGAGGGAGGGAGCATTCTTCAGAGGAGGGGAAGTGGTGGGCCTGGACAGCTGAGGGTCACTGGGGGGGGCTGTAGCATCTGCGGCTGAACAGAGGCTCCTGTTAGATTTGGACCTGCACCTTCAGCCTCATCTTCGCATCATTTAGCATCACTCCAAGAGCAGTAGGGTCTCTTTCTTCTACAATAGGTGGCTGCCAGCCTTGTCCCACAGAGTGAGCACAGCTGGTAGGGTATAGGGTGGCACCACTAGTCCAGAGACAGTGCCCAGGGCCAGGGGAGGGGTCCCCAGGCCAGTGTCCAGGAACAGAGAGGGATGCTCCTGGCTCCTGCTGGCTTGGGCAGCCTTAGGTGGACCCTCCAGCCCCAGCCACTTGCCCCATCAAAAGCATGACAAAGAAAAGCTGGGAGGAAAGAGGGGCGTTAGACAGGGGTCTCTAGGGGCACCTCGAGGGGTCCCTGGTTGCCCACGTGAGGTTAGTGCCCAGGATGTGCCACCTAGTCCAGCTAGAAAAGTCCACAGACAGCATAGAGGGGAAGAAGTCCAGAAAGGGAGAGAGAGAGAGAGAGAGAGAGAGAGAGAGAGGAGAGAGAGAGAGAGGAAAGAGAGAAGGAGGAGCGAGAGGGAGAGAGATAGAGAGAAGGGAAAAAAAGGGAGAGTGAGAAAAGATGGAGAGAGGGAGAGGGAGGGAGAGGGAAAAGGAGAGAGGGAGGGAGAGAGAGGAGGGAGAGAGGGAGGAGAGAGAGGAAGAGGGTGGGAAAGGGAGAAGAGTCTTTGGACAAAGGCCGCAGGCAAGAGCAGGAAGGCTCATGGTCGGGGGGCCAGGCAGGGCCTGGCTTGCTGCTTCCAGGGGCCCCTCCCCGCCGCCCCATTTCCAGGCCCCTCTCGCTGGCGGGGTTCACACACCCCAGCAGCTGCCGCCTTTGCTCCTCCAGGGGCCCCGTGTTGTGATATGTGGATTTTGATAACGGGCGTGAACTGAGCCTCTAGAAAAGCTTTTGTGCTAGCTTTCATGTTAAACTTCGACAAAACGCCGATGTCCTCCGCCGCCCGAATCAGGAGCCGCAGCTGCGGAGAGCACGACAGTGAGCCGTGTCAAAGACACCCCTTGAAAGTGTTTCTTGCAGCCACACGGAACCACCAAAAGCCCTGCTCGGCCACGCCAGCCGCGTCCCCGGCTCGCTCTGGCACAAGTCCACTTTATTGCCGCTGTTGACTTCCAGGCTTTGCTGTGTTCTGAAAATCAACAAACACACACTCCAGGAAGCCGGCGCCTCATTTTATCAAATGGTGCCCGGCCTGGTAATGGCCTCCCCAGATAATTCCAGCTGATCTGTGGTGATGACCAGGGGGACGGCGATGATTGTCATGTTAGTAAAAAAAAATCAAAACAATCATGTTACGTCAGTTCTTCCATTAAAAGACTTGCTTCTCTGCAAATTTTTTGCGCTCAGTAATTAATACTCTGGGGCCTCTGGTTTCTCAGCCGGTTCTCCAGGCACAGAAATGCCACTCACCTGATAATTATTTCAGGAAACCATGCAGGAATGAATGTGATTGACAAATGCAGTATTGCTGTAATTGCCTCAAGCAGAGTCGGGGAGAGAGAAGGAAAGGGAAGAGAGTTAACCAGTTGTGCTCAGCTCTCCTGGCCCGGGTGGCGGATGGGAAAACCCTGCCCAGGTGCCTGCTGGTCGCACTCAGCAAATGGTGAGATGGGGCGGTGCCTGGCTCTGGGGCCTGGTTCTGCCCTTCCCGTGCCCAGAGAGGTCCCAGTGCAGTCTGCAAACCTGCACCCACGCCCAGGACCTAGGTGGGCCAACTCCCGGGATCACAGCCCGCCAGTGCTCCTGCGCCCGGCACAGGCTCTAGTCTTCAAGCTGCGAGTGTGCGCCTGAGTCCTTGCTGGGCCTGGGCTTTGCCTGTGCCTGGTTCCCAAGCTTCTGATGGTGCTTTTCTCCAGGAGTGAATTTCAACTCTGTGACAGCTACGTACCAGCCCTGGCTCTGCCTCAGGGCTTGGGGGAGGGGGGGCTCACACCACAGACACCCCAAACCTGACCACAGTAGCTTGGGGGCCTGAGCTCACACCACAGACACCCCAAACATGACCACACTGGCTTGGGGACTTGGGCCCACACCACAGACACCCCAAACCTGACCACAGTAGCTTGGGGGGCCTGAGCTCACACCACAGACACCCCAAACATGACCACACTGGCTTGGGGACTTGGGCCCACACCACAGACACCCCAAACCTGACTACACTGGCTTAGTGGGCCTGAGCTCACACCGCAGACACCCCAAACCCGACCCACACTGGCTTGGGGGCCTGAGCCCACACCACAGACACCCTAAACCTGACCACACTGGCTTGGGGGCCTGGGCCCACACCGCAGTCACCCCAAACCCGACCACACTGGCTTGGGGGCCTGGCCCACACCACAGACACCCCCAAACCCGACCACACTAAGCTGTATCTCAGGCTGCTGTTCAGTTCACTGCTTCACCCATACTTGACCTTCTCTTTGGCAGATTCCCCAGCTTGAGGCAATGCCAGCACCCGTGGGCCTTCAGGGAGCTGAACAGAGTCTGTGTGTAGAGGCAGCAGCGTCCTGCAGGTGCCCCAAGGTGGCCCCCCTGGGGTGGGCATCCCGGAAGTAGCCAAGTAACGGAGGTTAACCCTGAGGTGTGTGTGGGCATCCCGGAAGCAGAGCCACATAGCGAAGGTTAGGGTGTTGCTTCACTTTGTAAAGCAAATTATTTTCCACTTTTACTTCTCTGGTGTGGGATCACGTTGGACAGTGCTCAGAGGTCACTCTTGGCTCCTGCTTGGGGAAAGAAATGGGGTTGGTTGCATGAGAGGAAAGTGCTTCCATGGATCCTTGTAGTATCTCTGTGAGCCGAGGAGGTGGTGTCAGGCTTTGTGGCCCAGACTGTGCCCAACATACCTGCGTGGGTGTGAGCCAAGGGGGTTTCTCTGTCCACCAATGAGCCCCTCTACAACTGCTCAAAGCCTGTGCATACGTGGTGGGGCTCATCGCAGGAGGGGAAACCTGGCGCAGCAGGATTGGATTTCCTTAGAGCGGACTTGGATTTCCTTAGAGCCACAGTCTCTCGTAGTGCATCTGCGCACAGAAAACCAGAGGCAAGATCGAATGCGGCCCTTTACTGACTCCCGGACACACTGACGTGAACCCTCCCAGGCTGTTTCCTCCGGATGGTAGTCACGGCTGCCGTCAGCACCGGTGTCCAGCTGCTCTCCCAGACGGACACACTTCTCACTGACAACAGTGTGAAGGGGCGATCTCTGTGGGGCGGCTGTAGTACCGCCGAGCCTTCCCTCCGGGGCTCTCCTACACTGACTTCACAGGAGCAGCAGGCTTTTGGAAGATTCTGGAAAGTTGTTGCTCTCAGGGTGGGACCTGTACCTTGCTTTTGCAGAAGGAACAGGCGTTACCCCTCTGTTCCCACACTGACCTCGGTCAGTACTTTGAGTACTTTGAAAACTGAACACTGCATCCTACCAGTACTTTAAATCCTTGATACTATCAGAACTTTGAGTACTGGATGCTATCAGTGCTTTGAGTGTGAATACAGGATGCTATCAGTGGTTTGAATGCTTAATACTGCATAATAGCAGTGCTTTGAATATTTGATACTATCAGTACTTTGAGTACTGGATGCTCTCAGTATGTTGAGTGCTGAATATAGGATGGTATCTGTACTTCAAATACTGAATCCTGCATAATATCAGTTTGCTAAAGTCACTGTGGAAAAATGTATCTTAAAGTTTGTTTACATTTGCATTTTTGATATCTGTTTGAGCTTCAGTGCCTTTTTACTGCCGCTGATTAGTTATCTGTGTTTGCTCTTTAGTGAATTATTTATGTCCTTTGCCCACTTATCTGGTGAATATTCAGGTTTTCTTGCTGATTTGTAAGAGCCTTTTGCATATTAAGGTTAACCCTTGGTCATATTTACTGCAATTATTTTCATCCAACTTCATGTTGTTTGACTTTTAATTAAAGATAATTTTATGTATTTATTTTCAAACTAGCCCAGGGTATGAAACATCTCCGCGCGAGGCGTCAGGATCTTTCAGAGGACAGAGTTAGACGAGAGCAGTGGGAACAGCCAATCAGAGCATCTCTAGATGATTCCATGCGTCCCTACTGCCTTCAGCCTCTGCATAGACAAACACCACGGTGAGTGTCTTTTTTTTTTTTCCACTTGGAACTTGTAGGGGATTGCCAAGTTACTGTTTTGTTTAGTTTTCCCTCTGAACATAAATAATTTGGCGTGGTTTCCATACAAACATTTATCATCTCTTCCAAGTTATTAGCACACAAACTCAGGGGCATTGCTGTGTATGGCGCGGAAAGGAACCGAATACAGAATAATTAAAAACTTCACACCCTCCGTGGTCACTGGGTCCTCCCGTAAGCCAGTTCCACCCTGGTCTTCCTTGGCGGCTGTGAGCGTGGCCATGTTAAAGGTGACTCCAAGATTGTATCAGCAGCTCTGCTGTGCTCCTAGATTGTATCACTCAGCCTCTTACGTTTGGTAGGCGCCCGGCCTGGCCACAGTCACTTAGTACCATATAATCTTGCAGTTTCTTCCATCACTTCTTTCTATCAGAACAAAACGAGGGGTGGGGAGGAAAAAGTCCAGTGGCCTGGCCCCTGGCCCCTCTGGGAGACGAGGCCTAACAGAGAGACGGGAGCGAGAGAACAGGCGCCTTCTGCTGCATCAGCCTGGGCTTCGGGCCTGCAAAATGGGGCTGGCATGTGTCTGTGTCTGCAGCCTGGGTGGCGTGAGGCGTTTCTAGCTCAGGACCCCCAAAGTAGGTATTTTCCACAAAGAAAAGTACCTGTCGGCTTTCCAAACATGCCAGTTTTACTTGAGGCGTAAACTTTCAATGGAAACTTTGGCTCTGGGCTGGCACATGCCGGAGGCCCCACCTTCACTCTGAAGACTATTTCCTGCTGGCTGCTTGGGATCCCATGCCACAGGCCCAGACAGTCATGGGTTGCCAGTGGGAAAGAGATGCCGTGCGGAGACGTGACGGCACAACCCACCTGGGGTGAATGGACTATACTCTGGCTCAGAGGACGGTGAGTGTGGCCCTGAGCCCTGAGTCCTGGGGGACACCGCCTGCAGGGTGGGCCCTGCACAATCTCCTCCACCATCCATCACTGCATCAGCACCTATTGATGTGGCATTTTAAGGCATTAATGCCGATGACTTCTGAACCAGCCCCACTCCCGCCTTCTGGAGCTGTGTGACCTCACCCTGGCCTCTGAGGGGAAGGGGCTCAGCAACCTCTAGGTGAGGGGCAACCGGAAGTGCCCAGGCAGGGGAATGCTCGCCAGCCAGACGGGCTCCCAGGGGTGCTGGTGAGGAAGGGCGTTCGGCGCATAGTGGTTGGGGGATGAGGAGGTGGGTTGGACTTTCTGGGAGGTGGAGCTGAGATGGAGGCCCCAACCCACTCCACTGCTTTCTTGGAGTCTACCCTGAGCTCAGCCCAGCCCAGAGTGGGGTGGTGGGACCTGAGTCCTGTGGCTCCCTTGGGCTGCACTGTGAGAGCCTGAGCCCGGCTCCCACTGCTGCTGCTCGGATGCCAGGGAAGTCACAGTCCTCAAGTGTGGTTTTGAGAGCGCATGTCAGGTGTAGAGTGATGAGGCTGGGACTGGGTTCTGCCTCCTCCAGGCAGATAGTGAGGAGGTGAGAATAGGGGCTGTGTCTCCTCAGGAGCAAAGAGTGACGAGGCTGGGACTGGGCCTCGTCTCCTCCTTAGTGAATGCTGGAAGGTGGGAGCAGGCATGGGCTGAACACATGTGTATGCGTGTGAGCATGTGTGAGCCTATATATTAGTATATGTGCTTGGATGAGGCATACACATATATGTGACTGTGTGAGTATACACATGAGCGTGCACCATAGATATATGCAAGTGTGAGTGCATATATATGCATGCGTGTGTGCACATGGACATGTGTACAATGTCTAGATGGCTATAGGTACAAACATGTGGGTGTATGTGTTGAGATGTGTGCATGCTTGCAGATATGTGTGCATGTGTGTGCACATGTGTGCTTTATGTGGATGGGTGTGCAGGCACACTAGTGTGTTTGTTATGCCTGAGTTGGGAAATGTGTGCAAGTGTGTTTATGCATGTGGTTACCTGTACATTGTGTGCATGAATGTGGGTGTGTGTGAATGTTGGCAGGTGGCCATGCATGCTTGTGTGCCCTGGAATCTAGATGGTCTGTAGCTTCCTTCCTTCCCTTCAGCTCTGCTCCAGCTTCCGGGGAGATCAGTGCTGCGGTGAGCTGGGTCGGGTCAGAGTCAAGCCTCGCCACAGCTCTCAGCCACACCCAACCAGGCTGTGCAGCCCAGGATGCTTCCAGCCAGCTTGGCAGCAGGAAGCTACCAAGGGTCTGTTGCTCTTCTTTGCCTGAACCAGGTGCCCAGACCAAGGGTCTTCCTGAATTTTCTGCTTGTGCTCAGTGTTTGGAGGCCCTGAGCAGACCCTGAAGGAGGATGGAGGCCATGGACAGCCTCTCCCGGGAGGACCGGGCTGCCAGTCAGCGTCAACCCAGCCACTGAGTTGCCCCACACTGTTGATGGAGGAGAGGCACTTGTGAGTCCCTAGGAGCTCCTGGCACCACATGTTGCCCGGCCAGTACTATGTGTGCTATTTCTCATCTCCTCTCACCTCTCATCTCTGCTGACCTCTTCTCAGCTCCTCTCATCTCCTCTCATCTCTCATCTCTCATCTTCTCTCATCTCTTCTCAGCTCCTCTCAGCTCCTCTCAGCTCTTCTCATCTCCTCTCATCTCCTCTTTTCTCTTATTTCCTCTCATCTCTTCTCATCTCATCTCCTCTCATCTTCTCTCATCTCTTCTCAGCTCCTCTCAGTCCGTCTCATTTCCTCTCATCTCTTCTCATCTCCTCTCATGTCTTCTCATCTCTTCTAAGCTCCTTTCATCTCTCATCTATCATCTCTTCTCAGCTCCTCTTATCTCTCATCTCCTCTCATCTCTTACCTTTTCTCATCTCTTCTCAGCTCCTCTCAGCTCCTCTCATCTCCTCATATCTCTCATCTCCTCTCAGCTCCTCTCAGCTCCTCTCAGCTCCTCTCAGCTCCTCTCAGCTCCTCATATCTCTCATCTCCTCTCATCTCTCAGCTCCTCTCTGCTCCTCTGCTCTTCTGCTCTCTGGTCCCCTCTGCTCCTATCTGCCTCTCTACTTCTCTGTGCCATCTTGTTAATTCTCTGCTCCTCACTGCCGTTCTACTACTTCCCTGTCACTCTGCTCCTGTACAGCCCTTCTCTATGCCTCTCAGCGCCTCTCTACAGTGACCAGAGGCCTTTGTCTACCAGCTGGCGACTGCTCAAAGCTGGACATTATGGCTTCAGAAACAAGGTTCTGAATTTCTGTCCAGAATTAAGCAAACCTGCTGGTTGTGTCTGGTTCCAGGGTAGCTTTACTGGGCTCCTGTGGACCAAGACTCAGCTTTACATCAAGGGCTCTACACTTTGTGGCTCTCAGGATAGTGTTCTACAAAGAGATGGGGGTCTCCACTTCCTCCTGAAAGGTGCCGTGAGCCAAGCGGAGACTCTAAAGTCTGTGTCTAAAGAGAGAGAGAGAGAGAAAAGCAACACCCTCAACTTTCTTGACACTGCAGACCTTGCCATGATCCACCTGTTTATGAATTTGAGAATTTTACTACAACCCTTATGGAAGCTTTGCAAAGGAGAGTCAGAATGCACCCTGACCTCTGACTTCTCACCCAAGCCTTGGTAGAATAGTGCTGAGTCTACACTACAGAATGTGTCAGAATGGGCCCACACTGTAGAATGTGCCAGAACATGTCTACACTGCAGAATGTTTTGGAATGGGTCTATGTTGGGTTCCTTTTATTTGCAGCCCTTGGCCTCCTTCTTAACAGCTGTCAATTCCCAGCTAAACTCAGTGATTTGCTAAATGTTGCTTTTCTCTTTGCCTTGAGCCCTTTACATGCTTCTTTAATGGATCTGCATTTGCACAGATACAGGAAGACTGTTAAGGCTAGTTTGTTATTCCTGGGCTTGCACAATATTTCTTAACTAATACCTCAAGTGCCATAGATTGATTTTAATTCCTCAGACCACAAGCAAGGAGGGTCCCAGCAAGGGACTGGATGGAACAAGGAAGAGAGACCACCATAGCTTCCATATGGGACAACTTGTCTGCCCCTGAGGCAAGACAAAATAAAAATTTTTCTCTGACCAAAAACAATTAGGGAAAAGTTCACAGAAAAGTACTGTGCTTACTTAATGGGATAGGTAGGACCCTGAGGGGCTGGAATAATCAATCTGGTGAGGGGAATGCAGTGTGGACCACATGGTGTGATCTCCCCAGGAAAGGTAACCCGTAATCCCTGTGTAGATTAAATATTTGTCTCTCTTACTGTGTCTATACAAAAAAAGACTAGAAACATCATTGAAATAATTGTTTGTTAGCCCAGTGTGAGAGAATACAGCATCCAGAGGCTCCACAGTAGCCCCAGGGAGCTACAGAAGAGCCTCCAGTGTTTCTTGCAGCTGGTGAGAGAAAGCCCTTCTCACTTCCTCTGTTTTCAGAGTAAAAAAAAGCTTTTAACCCCAGCCTTTGTGAAGTTCTGACCCCAGCTTTTATAAAGCCCTGGCCCTTGCCTTCATAAACTATAAAAGGAACTTTCCTGTTTGGCTGGGAATTGGAGTTGTTGGTTGGAGATCTGAGTGAGTTAATCTGGACAGCTCTCCTCTGCCTGCTTGGCTGGTCTCTCTCTCTCTCTCTCTCTCTCTCTCTCTGCTCTGTTTGGCTGGTCTCTTTCTCTGCTCGGCTGGCCTCTGTCTCTCTTTGTCTCTCTGTCTCTCTCTCTGCTCTGCTCGACTGGCCTTTCTCTGTCTCTCTGCTCTTGCTCTTTCTGTTGGTGTGTGGATAATTAAAACTATGAAACTTCAAATAACTGGTGGTCATGCTTCTGTGTTCATTGGCCAGGGGGGAAGCTTCGTGCCCCAAGCACACGAGGGAATCTGATGGATTCTAACACTGTTGGGGACTCAGACATCCCTGATGTCTGGATCAGATCCAACAGGTTTACACTGCAGAATGTGTTGGAATGGGTCTACATTGCAGAAGGTATAGAAAAGGCTCTTCATTGACCCGAGGGCCTGATTTCAGGATCACATTACCTTTCTGAATCCAATGTAAGGAATCTTCTCCGTCAAGAATTAATAGCCCTGAAAAACAGCACATATTCAAGACATGGTTAGGCAGACTTTCCCGTGCAATGCAGAGGAGAGCTCTCAAATACAAGCTGGCCAGGACACAGTTCCCTAACATAGGCATCACCCCCCATATGCAGATGTGTAATAAGGCCCCAACCCATATGCACATGTATATAATACAGGCCCCAGCCCCATGTGCAGTTGTGAACATGGGATGCAGATCTCAAAATAGGCCTGTCCCAGATGCACAGTCTAATATAGGCCCTACTCGGATATATAGTCTAATATAGGCCCTGACCTCATGCACAATCTAATATAGACCCCGCCTTCATGCACAGTCTAATATAGGCCCCGCCCATCACCATCTCTAACTTAATCTGGGGTCAGTGCAGCTTTGGACTCCCTCTGGGTGAATGGAGGAACCTGGAGCTAGTTCCTCTGCTCCTTCTTGCTGCCCCTCTCTCCTTCATCTGTGCATAAAGCAAACAAAAGCACAGAAGTCCCGGTGTTATCACATACATGTGCACACACAGCTCTCACCCCACCCTGAAACAGGGGCGTCAGATGGGCCTGCAAACTACCCGCCGCTCTAATCACCCTAGTTTAGCAAATGACAGCTTTATTGTTCCATAAAACAAATTAATTGATTCAGCTCTCTTCACTCATGGCTAGGAGGTTTTATATATTTATCTGAGGAGCAGGAGGAAGCTGCAGGGTGATGGGGAGAAGCGCGGGCGTCCCCGACCAGGAGACGGGCGGCTCACAGCCCGGGCTGCTTCCTGCCACCATCTGGGCTCTGGCAACAAAAGGGCACCGAGACATGTGCACTCACGGCCATAGCAGAGTCCTCGCGAGGAGCATGGAGGCGTCTCCTCTCGACCCTCCAGACTCGCCTCCCACAGTTTACCCTTTGCAAACAGCCTCTGGGGTGGGAGAGGGAGCCTAGAGCATGGCAATGAGGCAGAGGGAGGAGTAATTTAATTGTCTGGTTCCTTCTGTGCTGGAGAATATCAAACAGATGAGGAGGATAAAGCAGGGAGCTCAATAATTAATTTTCATGTTCTCTCACTAGCACGCTTCTGGGGGCCCGCACCGTGATTATAGGAAGGTCGGAGGCTGAAGTCTCACTCATTAGCTCCGTGTTGTATGAAAATACCTGTGTTTTCAAAAGGCCTACTGACAAGAATGAAAAATTTCAGCTATTAAAAATATCCTGGTGTCAGGCACTTTTTTGAAAGAACAAAAACTCTCTGATTCCTTCAGATAAATAATGAAACGGATGGTTGTTGAAAGGTGAAAGGTCAACACTTCCCTGTTGACTAAAACACAAGGTTGACTTAAAAGATTCTCAGAGTCATTCAAGGAGCTGAGGGTGTTTTTGCCTCCTAATGAAGCCGAGGGGCTCCCCGGACACCAGCTCTGGCACCCAGCCACAAAGCCCACGTCCCCCATCCAGGGTGGCTGTGAGTAATTAGCTGCGGCTCTCCCAGGCTCTGCGTCTATCCAAGGGTAAGTATCGAGATGCGATTAATTCCAAACCAGCTCTTTCTCTGTCCAAGTGAGAAGACGGTGGGACCAAGAGCAGCCTGGATGCCTCGGGAAAGCAGGGAGGCGGGGGAGACGGGCCAGGAGGATTTTCTTTCTAGAATACTGATGAGCCGACACGCATTTCTTCCCAGGCTTAGGAATCCAACCTGGGCAGCATAATTTTTAGCACAAATTGTTCAATCATTCAAACACACAAACATTTCAAGGTAATTTCTACAAATCCCCATTGATCTAATTTCTTCTTAAGCAGAATAAAGCTGTTTGGTGTTTGCAATTCATCAGTGTGGCTCCACGAGCACTGGATGCTCTGTGACACCTTTTTCTTTTTAAAGGAATTTGAGAGAATAGTGCATTGGCGCACTCCGGGGTCCCTTTGTACATAGGCATGCAAGTGTGAATGTGCTCACTCACTCACACACACACACATGCACGCACAGTGCTCACAGCCAGCCACATTCTCCATGGTGTTGGCAGCAACACTTGGCTAGGCCTGGCAAATGGAGTCAACTCTTTATTTTCACTTTATTCTTGAGTATATCAACATGTACCTAAACCACAGCCAAGAAAATTGAGTTTTTATTTGGAAAAACACAAAGGTCAGATCACTAAAGCAGGATTAAATTACCCACAAGTCCCAAATCCAGAGCAGGTGATAAATCGTGTTGGGTTCTGCCCTCTGTGTGTGTGTGTGTGTGTGTGTGTGTGTTTGTGTGTATGTGAGATGCTCTGGCCTCGAGAATGTCCCCTTATGCAACCTGAGGGACGAAGGAACAAGGGCTGCGGACGAGGGTCTGGGCAGACGTCCAGCGGCTGGCGGCTGTGCTCCAAGCGCCTGTGCAAGCCACAGCTATTAATCAGGTGTCACACGGCAGGGACTGCCACGCACACAGACCTCTGGATGTTCCGGGGCAAATGTGACTCCAAGTCTAATCATTCCTCTCAAAAAATTCAGATCTAATTTCTAGCTGCAACTGATCAATAGGCAATTTATGAATGACCGGTATGGTTCCCCAGGGTGCAGGAGACGGTGCTGGGTAAATATTCCCTCACCAGTAATCACAGTTGCGAGAGGCGCTCCCAGTTTCTCATGGAAGAGGCAAGGGCAAACACATGTTTTTATTTAACTAGAAAGATCTCCGGGCATGTGGGGTTATTATTTTAGAGGCAGAAACGATGGTCTTTTGAGTGGAATAAATGGGGTCATGATTCCCGAATCTGACCTACCTAACTTGAACAATGGAAAGTGATCTGTTAAAATGTCCCAGAAATTGCACAAATTAGCTCAGGCCAACAGCAGGTCACACAGGGAGGGTGCAGCTAACCCTCTTCACCCCCCCACGCCCGTGAAGCATTTCTCGCTAACACAGTTGTCTGCTTTGTGAAAAACATGGGGCCCGCTGAGTCCCAGAACTACACTTTTATCCTAACCTGGTTGCTCCAACCGCCAACCTATCCAGCTCAAGGAGGGACATTCAAAGCTTCTGGACCTCTAGGAGAAAGGCAGTTCAGGTCACCTTCGTGGCACCAAGCCCCAAGTGGTTACAGAAGCTGAGCCTTAGGTGCCACCATGGGAATGTGTAAAATGGTCCCTAGGGTTGGCCTAGGAAGGTGCTGTAGTGACCCTGGCCCAGAGATTAAACCTCAGAGCTGCAAAGTATCTGAAGGTCATCAAGGCAACTGCTTGGAGCACACTTAAACCAGCAAAGTGGGGAGCTGGTGCATTGCGCTGGAGTTTTCTCCCCCCTGGGCTAGTGCAGGAGGAAGGAAAAGGTGGTCGGCAGCCACCTCCCCAACTCAAGGTGAGCCTGTTAAACACTCAGAACCTTCTCTCTCTGCACGCACCATCAAGCCATTAGAAGAATTTCCTCTCCTCTGCGTGCAGAATGAAAGCCCTTGCCCTGCGGAAGCTGAATTACTCATGTAGACGATCTCGCTCCTCATCCGAGAGGGTTTTGTTCTCTGTCATTCATTACTGGGTCAGGCAGAGGATTAGATGCTCAGCGGCGTGAATTAACTAAGCCTGTAAAAGCACAGGCCCCTTGGCTCAGTAGGATTAATCCACTTCTCTCGGCACCCAGTTGACAGCGCAGGGGTGACTTTGGCCCTTGGGGAGAGCCAAATCCTTCGGGCATGCGACCTCCTCGGCTGCCTTTTTGGCAGGGAAACCTGACTTCTCAGATAAGAAGAAAAGGAAGAGAAACTGCCTCAAACCAGCAGATGGGAATTTAAAAAAAAAATCCAGGCCTTGAATAGGCAGTCAAGATAGAGTTGGGGGGTGGTTGGAATCCCTAAAGGGGTGACATTTGGATTTGATTAAATTCACCATCAGAAACTGTATCTACATGTACAACTGCTTCTTCAATTTTGACGAAATTGACTCAATTCAGTCCAAAGAGATCGAGGCGATTCAAAGGCCGGATGGAAGCTCAGGCCAACTCCTCCAGCCTCTGGGGAGCACAAGGTCGTCCTCTGCATACGAAAAGCTCAGGATCCAGAGTTCCGCATCTTCGGCCAAAGCAATAATGAGTTTTGCAGTTTCTTCAGCCCCCTCCATAACCAGCCATTTGTCCAACGGCCTATTGGAGTGCGCTGGGCAGAGTAGGTCTGGGTTGCGTCCACAACTTTGCGCTCTACCAACCCCATTAGAAACCTCATGGCTTGTCAAGAGCAAGAGACATTGTGGCATACAAGGTCAGGGGACACTAAGGGGGCATGTTAGTGCTCTGTCCCCAGGGATTATGACCTAGCTGGGACGAGGTGAAGAGCTGCACCACCCTGCTGCCCCCATCCAGCCTGGGTGCCCGAGGGCAGAAGAGCAAGCAGACTGCGGGTGTGTGTGGAGGTGAGGTGCCACACTGGCTGCGGGTGTGTGTGGAGGGGGAGATGTCGCTCTGGGCTGTGGGGGTGTGTGGAGGTGTGGCCGTCACACTGGGGCCGAGCTTCCAGGGCTGCTCCCATTGTTGATGGCTCCTCTGTGCCTTTCCCTGAGCTAACCTCAGCTGCCTGGGGAGATGCTGCTGGGACTGATAGATGGGGAAACTGAGGCAGGGCGCTGGCCATTTGCATCCTGCTGTTGATGTGAATGTCTTGAAAACCAGCTTTGGGCATGAAATCCGTGTCCTGGTGGGAGAGGGAGAGAAGGGCAGGAAGAGGGCCAGGTGCCCGGGCGGGGGTGGGGGGCAGGGTTCAGGGCAGAGTGCTGAGGGCTCTGGCAGACAGGGGGCACCTGAGTGAAGGTGGCAGGAAGCCATAGCCTGGCTTATGTGCAGGGCAGGGTGGACGTCGTCGCTGACTGGGAAGCCAGAGCCAGGCAGAGGCAGAAGGGCCAGAGAAGCTCTGAGAAGGCCCTAGAGCCAGGAGCCGGAAATGAGGCAGGAGGTGCCAGGGTCCCCCGGGGAGAGAGGGGACAGGCAGGGGCAGGAGGGCGCAGCCATGCAGCAGAGCAGTAAGGAGCAAGGGCAGTCAGGACACTGACAGGAAGCTGCCCTGTCCCCACCCCACGGCTGTCTGGGCACTCTTTGCTGGACAGACTGGGTCCCCCAACAGCTGAGTACGGGGAGCTGGGAGCAGGAAAGTGCCTTGACCCTTAACCCCAAAGCAGGCACTTTGCTAACCTCACTGGGCATTTTCCTCAGATCATTCACTTTGACCCCAGTCATAAAAACTGCACCTAGCTCTGTCCCCAAATACCCCTCCCGGATGCCGTCACCCTCGGGCTTCACCAGCCTTGACTTCCTGCAGCCCAGAGTGGCCGTTCTGTCGGGGCCCATTGCTGTTGGTCTCAGGGAGAGCTGGTGCACTGTGGAGATGTGTGGGAGTGCGACCACCGCCCCTCGCTCGTGGGTGCTGGGTCATTCATTGCACCCGGGACATCAGATATGTGCAGGAGCCTTAGCTTTTTTTGCTTGCTTTGTCTGGGATCATACCTGGCAGTGCTCTGGGTTCACTCCCGGCTGGAATCACTCCTGACAGTGCTCGGGGTTCACTCCCGGCTGGAATCAGTCCTGGCAGGGCTCAGGTGACCTGAGCCCAGTAGACGGCATGCAGGTGAGTGTCTTCAGGTCCGCCCCTTCTTTGAAATCATTCTCATCGCCTACACTCCTGCTCCGACCTTCCATGGAGTTTCGCCAACTTAAAAGAGTTGGGCCTTGGGCTGGAGAGACAGTACAGCAGCAGCAGATCCCCAGAACCCCCATGGTCCTTGGAGCCTGCAGGATTAAGCCCTGACCACTGCCAGGTGTGGCCCAATGCTGCCCCCACCCCTTCTGACCCTCCCACCTCCTGAAAAAGAAGCAGACCCTGAGCTCTCTGCCTGCCAAGTGGACTCAGACGCTGATCGGGAGGGGTCAGGCAGCCAGTGGTGGACAGAAGAGCCAACAGACCCCTCGACCTCTACACAGCCCCCTCTGCTTCCTACCTCCTGCTTTGCCAGCCCCAGGGCAGCCCCAGGCCTCCAGAAATAACTTTCTGGGCATTATTTCCAGGAAAGGGGTTTTGAGCAGTCTCGCACCTGACCCAGGCTGCCATTGGGTTGACAAGGGCCCTCTCAGTCACCTGTTGGGCTGTGCCAGCACCAAGGCCGTGCATTGTGGTCAACTACTAGCCACACCCGTGATGTATGGCCAATCACTAGCCACATCCTGGGCCTCGGAGATTCCCTTTGGTGGCAGGTCAGGTTGGTCCTCGACACAACAGTTCATACCATCAAGGCCCGTGATTTCTGGGGACCTTGGCTGTGCATCATGAAGCCGCCCGCTGGCCGCCACAGCCAGACCCCGGGGCCAGAGACATCTCGTTTAGACTCGAGGCCCGCAATGTGCCTCAGGCCCAGCCCCCCTGTGGCACCATGTCGGTGTTTTGTGGCACCAGGTCTGTGACCTGTCACCAGCATCCCTTCCTGCAAGAGACATCCAGGATGGGTCTGTGCACCCAACGAGGCTCTCCTGCCAGCCCACATGTGCCCGGGTCCCCAGTGGGGCTGCTGGAAGCTCCCTCTGTCCACAGACAAACCCCGGTGCTCTGTCTCCACGGGTGCAGCGAGGTCGGAGCAAGGACTGAGCCTCCTCCGGGCTCCTCCTTCACCCTTAGGGTCTTGCCCTGAAGGTCTCACAGCCACACTCCCTCGGATCACTCTGGAGGCTGACGGGAGGCTGCCACTTGCCACCAATCCTGCTAAAAGCCGCAGCGGCGGCAGCTGAGCCGGTGACCGTGGCCCGGCGTGCTAATGGCTCTGCACTTGCAGCCTGTTCTTCCAGAGCACCGGAGCAGCATTCGCTCATTAACGCTTTCCCGAAGGCTCCCAGTCGGCATCTCTATGGAAACTCTGGCAGGCGCAGCCGCGCGGCAGGGGGAACTGCCTACCTTCCCGGTCATTGCTCCACTTGCTTCCAGGCATGTGGTTGCACTAAGCCCAGGAGATGATAAACCCCACGTGTGCTCTCTCCATTGCTGCCTTTGACCCCAGAGTAGGAGAAGCCGGTTTGGCCGTAGGGGCTCGGCAGGCCTGAGTCTGAGCATCCTTGGGAGCAGCAAGTCTGAGCAGTGCCCATGGCCTCAGGACCAGTGGGCAGAGGGGAGCCTCCACAGCCCTGCGTGTGCACACTGGAAGCCACGTCCCAGGGGCAGGAGACAGGGGTGGCATCCATGAGGCCTCGGGTGGCTCTGTCTCATGCCTGCAAGCCGGGATCCTCCATGGGGGAATTTTGGCAAAATGAAGCTTCTTATCTACTGTTTTTGAGGGGCTGAAACAAAAGTAAAGAGTTCTGGTTTCACAGTGTGCAAAAGAAGACACAGATAGATGGAGGGAGGGAGAGCAAGAGAGAGAGAGCGAGAGAGAGAGCTGAGAGAGACAGAGGGGGTGCTGGGAAATGTGCACTGGTGGAGGGATGGGTGTTGGAACACTGAGTGACTGAAACCTGATCATGAATAGCTTTGTAAAGGTCTGTCTCACCATGATTCAATAAAATAAAGGGGAAAATGATTAAAATATTATTTTGACCTCAAGTAAAACAAGAGAGCTCTGGTTTCAGCCTATTGATCCCCCATTGCCCAGGGCAAGGGGGCCTGGGCAGAGGCGGGCCAGGCTCATTCTTGGTAGGGCTGTGTCCAGGGAGAGGCAGGTTTGGGTCTGGGGCCAACATGGCCAGCACTCCTAGGAGCAGGGCTCTGCCCAGCTGGTCACCATGTACTCACCAGCAGGACCTCCGCTATCTCACACAGTTAATAGACATGTTCACAGCCTACGCACCCACAGAGACACACAGAGACATGTGAGAGAGACACAGCTCCTTCCCAAGCATATACAGAGAGACACAAACCCAGACACACATAGAACACACATGCACGCGCGACACGCACACACACACACACACACACACACTGTGAGTGGGTGAGCGATGAGCTTCGTCCTTGCAGTGCCCTGGAGAGGGAAGGTGCACTGCGGTGCTAATGGAGCCAGGAGGAGGCCGCCCTGCAGGGCTCTCGGGGCCTCGGGCAGTGCATCCCTCTCAAGCACTCAGGCCTGGTCTGCAGCCTGGGGACCTGACAGCCAGTGCAGAGCACTTTCACGGCCAACAGGGCCACCTGCGAGGCTGCATCACTGTCCCTCAGGGAGGGAAGGCTCTGCGGTGACACGGTTCAATAAAACATCCTTACAAAGTCATGGCGAGGCCATGTGGGGTCCCCGGAGAAAGCAGGTGTGACAGGCTGTAAGCTGGATCTCAAGCTGAATGCATGGATTTCTGACCGGGAAAACTCACAGCCATTTGAACACAATGGCTGCAGGGATTAAAAAGATGGAAAGGAAAAATGAGGTCCTCGCTGGAGTAATGCAGAAAAAAAAAAAGAAAGCGAGCAAGTCAAGCTGTCCTTCACAACTGTCTATGGAGAAAGTTTGTGAAAATGTTTCTTGAACTAAGAGTTTGGTTCGACAAGTCAGAGGATCCAGCAGAAACACAAAGACACACAGAGACACAAATATCAATCCGACATTGTACAATATGCTGAAGAAGAAAACTACAATGGAAGGGTAGAGACAGAACTTCTTCCTCAGTGAAGCCTCTCATAAAGTTTCCTTCAACTGATCTAACACTTTTGTAATGCAGTTGTGGGTTTTGGGGGCTAGATACTAAGTTTTTGCAGTGATTTGTAGATTATTTACATTATAAAATGCATAAAAGAAAGGAATAAGAATCAAATCAACTTTGAAAATCAAAAGTAATTTGAGAGGGGGTTATTGGGCCATGCTGTGGGCCTATTCTTGACTCTTACTCAGGAATGGGCCCTGCAGTGTTCAGGGACTGAACCCACTGGCCAGTGCAAGAAAGTGCCTTGCACATTATCCTATCTCACTGGCCTTGAAAACGGATGAGGATGAAGGGAAAGGATCTGAGACGGTTGGGTTTAGTATAAAGCTACAATAATCGAATCAGTAATGCTGTGGAATGGAAGAAAGGTTGATCCGTGTGACAGACTGTCTCACTGTATCACTGTCTTCCCGTTGTTCATCGGTTTGCTCGAGCAGGCCCCAGTAACATCTCCATATGTCCTGTCTCATGCTAGTAGAGCCCAAGGGCATCTGCTTGCTCCAGGAACATAAATAGCCAAATCCATTCCAGAATGAGGTCTATAATTGTTACTGGTATTTGGCATATCAAATACAACACGGGTAGCTTGCCAGGCTCTGCCGTGCAGGTAGCATACTCTTGAAGTCATCTCGAAGTTCAGCATTTAATGATGAACCGCGTGGCCGCTTGCGCAGCCGGACTGTGATAGGCTGGTCTGCTGGGTGGAGTTCTGACGAGAGAAGTCCTGATGTGGAAAATGGAGGCCCTCATGGAGTGGGGGTCGTCTGGCTTGTTGCAAGGCTCTGCTGGGCTGGCGGGCCAGGGCGGAACCACCACCATCTCTCCTGGGCTCCTTGTGAGTGACTGGGCACAGGGAGAGCAAGTAGCAGCTCTGCCCCATGTCTGTCTCCGGATCAGCATGCCTGGGCCGGATTAAAAAGACTGCAGCAGGGTGGATTTCGATGAGCCGGACTGTGATAGGCTGGTCTGCTGGGTGGAGTTCTGACGGAGAGAAGTCCAGATGTGGAAAATGGAGGCTCTCATGGAGTGGGGGGTCGTCTGGCTTGTTGCAAGGCTCTGCTGGGCTGGCGGGCCAGGGCGAGAACCCGCCATCTCTCCTGGGCTCCTTGTGAGTGACTGGGCACAGGGAGAGCAAGTAGCAGCTCTGCCCCCATGTCTGTCTCGGATCAGCATGCCTGGGCCGGATTAAAAAAAGACTGCAGCAGGGTGGATTTCGATGAGCCGGACTGTGATAGCCTGGTCTGCTGGGTGGAGTTCTGACGGAGAGAAGTCCTGATGTGGAAAATGGAGGCCCTCATGGAGTGGGGGGTCGTCTGGCTTGTTGCAAGGCTCTGCTGGGCTTTGTCTGCAAGGCTCTGTCCGTGTGACAGACAACCTGAAATCAGTCACGGTTGTTCCATTTCCCGGCTGGACATCTTAGCTGTTAGCAAGATTGGTGGCAATAGTCTCGTAAAGGATTTGGGGAGGAGTCTCGAATATTTTTGTGGAAAGACCACAAAAGACCACGGAATATTCTGACAACATGTGATTGCTTCATAATTAGCCAACAACTTGTCTCCATGGTGTCTGCCCTTCCACACTGCCACTAACAGTGTCGCCACCACTCCACACAGTCACCCATCGTGGCTTCACCATTCCACACAGTCACCCATCGTGGCCTCATCATTCCACACAGTCACCCATTGTGGCTTCACCACTCCACACAATCACCCATCGGGCTTCACCATTCCACACAGCCACCCATCGTGGCTTCACCATTCCACACAGTCACCCATCGGGCTTCATCACTACACACGGCCACCCACAGTGGCTTCACCATGTCTCACAGCCACCCATAGTGACCCGAGTTCCTTCTGTTCTCCTCCATTCTTCAGTGAATTGGACCATTCTATCAGAGCGTGTGGTGAGACCCAAATGTCTTGGCCTGCATATTCCGATGGCATGTGAATACATTTGCTCTCTGCACTAACTTCTGTGTTGAGGCATCTGCTAAAAAGACTTTGGCTCCTTTTTCAGATTGGGTTTTTCACTGTCACTGTCACTGTCTTCTCATTGTTCATCGATTTGCTTGAGCGGGCACCAGTAACATCTCCATAAGTCCTGTAGCAAGCATGTGTAGCTCAAGGGCATCTGCTTGCTCCAGGGACAGGAAGAGCCTCAAACCATTCTTCAGGTCATGGAATTAAGGTCCATAATTGTTACTAGTTTTTGGCATAACAAATAAACATGGGTAGCTTGTCAGGTTCTGCCACGTAGGTGGTATACTATCAGTAGAAAGCTCTCATCTTGAGCATTTACTGATGAAACAGTAAATGCTTCTTGGGTTTTTGGCTAAGATCAAGTGTAGTATTGGGTTTTTAGATTGTTTTATTCTCATTGTTGAGCTTTAAGAATTTGTAGATTTTAGATAATAGTCCTCTATCAAATATCTTTGGCAAAAATTCAACTTCAGACTTACAATTATTATTTGGGATTTTGGCCACAGCGGGCCAAACTCAGTCTTTTTCCTGGCTCTGTGCTCAGGGCTCACTCTAAGCTCTGTGCTCAGGGCTCACCCAAGCTCTGTGCTCAGGGCTCACTCCAAGCTCTGTGCTCAGGGCTCACTCTAAGCTCTGTGCTCAGGGCTCACTCCAAGCTCTGTGCTCAGGGCTCACTATAGCTCTGTGCTCAGGGCTCACTCCAAGCTCTGTGCTCAGGGCTCACTCTAAGCTCTGTGCTCAGGGCTCACTCCAAGCTCTGTGCTCAGGATTCACTCCTGGCTCTGAGCTCAGGGGTTCTCTCCAGGCTCGGTGCTCAGAGCTGACTCCTGGCTTTGTGCTCAGGGCTCAGTCCTGACTCTATGTTCTGGGATCACTCCTGGTTCTGTGTTGGGGGATCACTCCTGGCTCTGTGCTTAGTGGTCACTCCTGGAAGTGCTTGGTAGACCCTATGCAGAGCCAGTGATATCAGCACAGTCAGCTGCAAGGGCAGCTCTTTCACCTCGAACTGTCTCTCCAGCCCTACAGTTTATTCCATCTTCTCTCGAAGGAATCATCACAGTGAACAAAATTGACTTTTAATTAAATCTAGCCTATCAAATATTTCTTTTGCAGATGACATCTTTGGCGCTGTATATAGAAACACATTGATCTAATGCCCTAGTTTATTCTCTAGGAGATTTATAGGTTTGGAGTTTGCTTTTGTGTCTGGGACCTATTTCAAGCTAATTTTTGGACTGCGGTAAGCCTGAATCTATATTCAGGTTTTCAGAGGCCCTGCTGAGCCGGAAGCCCTGATGAAAGCACTTGTCCAGCCTCCTTTGCTTGACCTTTGCTCCTGCATCAAAGATTGACTATTCCGTGTGTGGGTCTATTACTTTTTGATCTCTGCTACATAAATGTATTTTCTTTTCTTCTATTTTAATTTTTTTTTGTTATATCATCGTAAGATATACGCATTACAAAGATGTTCATGTTTGGGTTTCAGTCATACAGTGTTTTAGCACCCATCTGGAGAAAAGGCTCTTATCCACTGTTGGTGGGAATGACAACTGGTCCAGCCTCTTTGGGAAACAATATGCACATTCCTCCAAACAATAGAAATCGAGCTCCCATTTGACAATGCAACACCACTCCTGGGAATCTACCCTGGGAGACCAAGACACACAGATGAATGTGTTTTCTTATGCTTTTTACCGATGCTACAACCATCCTGATCCTGCAGATGCTGAGTAAGTCTGAAGTCAGATACTGGCAACCCTACGACTTTGAGTTGACAGCATGAGTTGCCCAGTTCTTCTTCTTTCTCCTTTATACATTGTCTAAAATGTTTTCAGTAGCCTCAGAATAACTTGCTGTGTTTTTATGTTTTTTTTTGTTGAGTCTATAAAGTGAGCAAGCCCTGACATCTTGACCTCAGCTAGTCTTCCTGATCTGTGTGTATAGTCCACTCTCTTCTTCATCACATTAATCCTTATTTTTGGAGCTTTATGTATATAATCTTGCACATGTTTGATTTCTAGATTTGTTTCTAAGTATGTCAGCTTGGGGAGTGCTAATATAGATGGCACCATGCTTTTAATTTCAAATTTTACTTATTCACTGTTTGAAAATAGAAAACAAATTGGATTTTCTATTCTAATCTTGCATCTTCTGATTGCTGCAATTGATATTAGGCTTAGGGAGTGTTTTCTGTGTCAGTTCTTTAATATTTCATGCATAGATCACTGTGACATTTATGAACAAACACCTTTTTTCCATATCTCGACATACCTTTAATTTCTTTTTCTTGCCTTATTGCAGTAGCAAGGACCCCCAGTGGTGTGTAACTGCAAAGATGAGGTGAAATATTCTTTGCATTGTTTCTGGTATCAGCAGGAGAGCTGTGTGCATCTCACTACTGTGTATTTTGATATTGGTTGGGTTTTGGTTCCTAGCTTCTGCCAACCAAAGGAAGTTTCTTTCTATTTCAGTTCTTGAAATAATTCTTGATCACAGATATTAGGTTTTCGTAAACTATTTTGTCTTTATAAAGAGACAGACATGGGGCAGAGCTGCTACTGGCTCTCACTGTGCCCAGCCGCTCATGGGGTGCCCGCGAGGGATGGCAGGTTCTAGCCCTGGCCCGCAATCCCCAGCAGAGCCTCACAACAAGCCAGACGACCCCCACTCCATGAGGACCTCCGTTTTTCCACATCCGGACTTCCTCCTCGTCAGAATTCCACCTAGAAGACCAGCCTATCACAGCCCGGCTCCCGTGGCCGGAAGCAGCCACGCGGTTCATCAATAAATGCTGGATTTTGAGATGACTACAAGAGTATGCTACCTGCACTGCAAAGCCTGGCAAGCTACCCGTGTCGTATTTGATATGCCAGATACCAGTAACAATTATAGACCTCATTCCCATGACCTGATGGAATGGTTTGAGGCTCTTTATGTTCCTGGAGCAAGCAGGTGCTCTTGGGCTCTACCTTCATGAGACAGGACATATGGAGATGTTACTGGTACCCGTTCGAGCAAATCGATGATGAACGGGAAGACAGTGATACAGTGATTTTGTCTTTATGCATTGAGCTTTATGCTAGAGCTTGCAGCAGGATGCTTCTTTGTCAGGCTGCTGGAGTATCCGATTATCAAGTTATTTTGAATTTCTAACCAGACCTGTACACCTGGAACTAGTCCAGTTTAGTTGCGGCATTTAATCACTTCAAGTGTCCTGGAACAGACTGAATCCTGCTAAAGAGCTTTTCATCCATACTCACACGAGCTGCTGCTGCACAGCTTCCCTTCATGTCTATGCCGAGCAGTGAGGCTAATTTCATGGCGTCCACTCAGGAGTTCTGCTCCTCTCTGTGAAACGCTGAAGGGTGGGGATCATTTTTTTTCTTCAGACTTTTCAAAAACTTGTCTATGATTCTTTCTTAAAAAAATCAAAGGGTGTTTCTGTTTGTTTGGGGACACAGCTGGTTGTGTTTGGTGCTTATTTCTGCTGCTGGACTCAGGCATCTCTCTTGGTTGCTTGAGAGATCATGTGCGGTGCTGGAGAGCAAACCTGAGGCTGCCACATGCAAGACAAACTTGCCCCCTGCTGTCCCATCTTCTGACCCAAACTCAACTGATTTTAATCAACACATAAAGACAATCCAATGGAGAAAGTGCGGTCTTATCCACGAGTGCATTTATATGCAGAATGTTAATTTCAATGCAAATCTTTATACGAATGCTCATTCATGTTAGGTAACATGTGACTATCAAACATAAAATTAAAAGACTTGAAAGGAACCAATAGGACTGGCCAGCAGGATAGTGCACGGGGTGCCGTGTTTGTCTTGCGCAGGTGGTGGAGCAGGGTTTGAGCCCCACATACCATGGTCCCCTGAGCACTGCCAAGAGCAATTCCTGAGTGCAAAGCCAGGAGGAACTCCTGAATGACCCGATATGACCCTTAAACAAACAAATATACCAAAAACACATCTGCTGGATCTATTTTGAATTTAGACTAGCTTAAGAATCCTCAGATTCGACGTCCAAAGAGAAGAATGAGAAATAAGCTAGAGATTGATTCGCAAACCACATTTCTGAAGAAAACCTATGTGTGGAACACAGAGTCCTCAATCCCCAATGTCAGGGAATCAAGTCGTTCCCTTTTAAATTGTCTTGAAAACACACTTCACCAAAGAAGATAACAAACGGCAAATAAGCTAGTGAGAAAATGTTAAACATCACTAGGCATTAGAGAAACGCAAATAAAATCCACAAACCGTGTAACTACTAGAAAGGCAAAAATATTAAAAAGCAAACCCGCACCAATGCTAAGTGAGGCAGAGAAAATGTGTCTTTATCCCGGCATAAAGGCTTAAAGCACAACTGTCCTCAGAGTCTGAGGGTCCTTCTGCAGGTAAACACCCTCTGGACACAGGTCAGCTCACCCCGTCGACATGCTCACCCAGGGGAACAACATAATCCACACAGAAAACCAGTACTGTTTCCCAGAGGTATTTTATTTCTGAGCCCGGGTGGCTGGGCACAATACAAACACCTTTCAGAGGCTGAGTGGACGAACTAACGGGGGAACTGACCCATGATGAAATCTCACTCCAGAGGCCACAGTGAAGCGACCTGGGCACATCCGGCAGGGACGAGTGTCAAAGTCACTCTGTCAAAGAGGGGAGTTTGCTAAAGGTTGCAAATGGGGGGTCCCAGCCACGTGACGCTGTCCCTAGACTAAACTCAATGGGGAGTATTTAAGCACGACGGGCAACTCCAGGAAGTTTCTGGGTGATGTTTTCAGGTGAAGTTTGCTGTGCGTTCTGCTCTCAGAGGTGAATTCATGAGTCTTTGCCATGTGCATCAGAACTTATACAGCCAAGTCCAACAACTCTCTGAAAGGACTTTGCTGTAGTTTCACTGAACTATTTTAAGTGAGGTCCAGGGAGATATAGGACAGCTGATCCATTGTTGGCACTCATGCAGCTGACCCAGTTTGATCCCTGGTACCTCATAGAGTTACCAGCAACCAGGAATGAACTCTGGGCACAGAATCAGGAGTCGGCCCTGAACACCGTTGGCATAACCCCAAAATTATATGTCTAGAAATAATAATGTATACATTTTATAATAATCCTTATAGTGACATAGATTCTTATATATACACGTATATATAAGATATATACTATATATACGTATACATTTCAGTGATGTAACAACAATGACACAACTGCTGTCTTCCTCACACTCGTCAGTCTTGCTGCCCGAGCAGGAAGTGTTGTAAGAAACCTTTTTTGTTTTTGATCTCACATTGGCTCTGTAACATCCATGCTTTTAAGGGTCCGAGCAGTTGTTTCGGATCTCGGCCCCTTCCTCCACACACTAGGAACATGGCGTCTCCCATGTTCCAATCCCAGAGATTCTCCTGCAGAGTTGGATCAATCAGAAATACCCAGAAAATGCCATTTTCCCCCCCACCGAGGCATGTCCTCGCCTCGTTTTGGGTGTGGCCTCACCCCAAAATCCACAGGTTTAAGTTCGAGCCGTCCATGAGTGGCTTCTGGTGGCTTTGAAGTGGCCCGGGATGAGAGGATGGTCCTTCCTGAGAGACGAGGATGTGTGTGGGCAGGAGCCTCTGCAGACTCTGCATAAATCTAACTACAAACTGGGCGACACTCGGTGTCTGCGGCTGGGAGCTGCCGGGGCCTCAGAGCTCCAGGGAGTGCATGTGGCTGGAGGAACCAGGACCCCGTGGGTGAGATGATCTGGGACTCTTGACCAGGAGGCGAGGCCAGAAGCAGAATCTGCCTCAGGATGGATGACCAAGAGGGCCATTTCTTCATGCTGTCCCGGGCTGATTGGCACATGCCAGCTAGGCGACCAGTTTGGGCCTGTGACCAGGACATCGGCTGGTGTGGAGCTAACAGATCACCTGGACCATGGCCACCCCTGTTCAGTTAAGATATGCTGGATCCAGATGGCACTAACCGGATCCTCTCCAGATGGCACTAACTGGATCCTCTCCAGATGGCACTAACCGGATCCTCTCCAGATGGCACTAACCGGATGCGTCTTCAGAGTGGCTCCAGACTCAGGAGAGCCACAGGAGAAGACCCGGAGGCTCCACATATGGGTCTGTCAGCCCCGCAGAGCCTGTGATGTGGCCTTTGGGCACCCCAAGTGCGGTGCCCTGGCCCAGCTCTTAACTAGACCTGCAGGGAAGAGGCGCCGGCGGGCGGGCGGGGTCTCAGCTTCCTGCTCTGCCGGGTGGCATCTGAAGCCCTGCTGTCCGCACACCCCAGCCCTGGGTCTGCAGAGCTGAGCAAGTTTATGGCAGCTTCTCCAGGGAAGGGTCCTGGTGGGGAAAGACTTGCCGAAGGAAGGAAGAGAGCAGGGAGCTGCCGGCAGAGCCAAGACTGGGCCCCACAAAGGGAGGAGCACTGCTGGGTGGGCTGCTTGAGCACGTGGGCACTGGAGTGGGGGTGGCCACCACTCAGCAGGGGGTGCTGGACATCGGGACAGAGCAGCGCCACATCCCACACACACTGGTAGGGGTCAAGGACGGTCACTGGAGACAAAATGGGGAAACAGAAGGAAGCTCGGTGTGGGGTGGCGAGGACAGCACACCGCCACGCGAGGGGCTGCTCTGCTGTCCGTCCCACTTGTGCCCCAGCCTGGTGGGCGGTCCCCCTCAGAAGAGACAAAGCCCACCCCAGAGGATGCAGAGCAGGGATCTCGGGAGTCTGCGAGTCGTTCCGGAAAGGTTCTGGAAAGGGCATGACAATGTCCAGTGCATGCTCTCATGGTGGGAGCACGCCCATCAGAGACCCAGAGAGAGAGCGGCACGGGGCTGGGGGTGCAGTGCCATGGGGAGCCCTGAGGCAGCCAGCATGAAGCCGTGAGCTCATGCACTTCTGGAGACACAGAGGGGGTAGGGCTGGCTCCCAGGGCGCGGCTGACTGCAGAATGGGGAGGAAGGCGGGGCCACAGATGCACGCCCAGTCTCTCCCAAAAGAGGCTGTGCGGTGGGGCTGAGCTGCCCCAAACCACATGGAGAGGCAGGAAATATGCAGGGACAGCAGAGTGGCCACTGGGAGCCGGCCACACCTCGGCTGCGCATGGTCGTGTTAGCCTTCGGGGTGGCGCAGACTAGTTCACAGGCGAGCAAAGTGTGGAGCCCAGGGCCCAAGACCAGGAGAGAGAAATGGGGACACCAGGGGGTCTCTACCCTCTGCCTCCCTCTCTCCCTCCCGCTCGGCCCCTCTCCCCGTCTCCCTCTCTCTCTCTCTCACCCCTCTTTCTGTCCTCCCTGAAGGAGCTCTCCTCCAGAGAGGTTTCTCATCTGTCCTTTGGTGTCCACTGGCTTCATTCTACAGACACACCAACAGACTCCACAACTCAGGGAAGTGCGGGATAGCCTTGACTCCACGGCCTCCGCATACATACACACACATCCACATGCTCGCACATGCACGCACACGCACGCACACGCGGCTGCCCCCAGGGCTGCTCCCTCTAGGCGCTGTGATGTCATCAGGCAGGTGCTTCTCCTCTGACTTGTTTTCCTCTCATCGCTGCTCTGCAGCTCAGGGCCCCTTCACTCCCTCCCGGGGTTCTTCAGTCCAGTGAGGGAAGGACCTTTCCCTCAGCCCGTCCCCCAGGTCCGCTCCGGAAACCCGTCGTCAATCCCCCAGCCCGACCACGGTTCCTAAAGCTCTTGGCCTTGACTGTCTGTCTGCCTGTGCCCCGGGTGAGCGCCAGGCTGTCAATCACCTCTCATCTGCAGCACCCACCGCAGGGGCCTGGCAAGGGGCAGGCGGAGTTGGTTGCGAGGGATCTGGGAGGTGGCAGACCCTGGCACCTTTGGGTCCCTGGAGAGATGCTTTGGCCTACTCCTACCCTCAGGAACCCTCCCAGCTCTGTCTGTAGTACAGAGGCTGCCCCTGGCCAGGCTTTAGGCTGTGCAGAGCCGTGGGTGGGGCTTTAGGCTGTGCAGAGTCCTGGGCGTGGGCGGGGCATGCAGGCTGTGCATAGGCGGGGCAGGGACAAATGACCACTTGTCAGTCCACGGACAGCGGTCACTGCAGCACCGTCACGGGCCTGTAGCCACAGAGCAGTTCCCAGCATTTCCCTCAGAGGGGTGAGAGCTGGCCCTCTCATATCCTTAGGCTGGGGACGGCCCTGACTCCATCTTTCTGGATGAGAGGTGCCCAAGACCAGGGCAGACTCGACGGTCACCTGCTGTTCCGGGGAGACACCCTAGGCAGTGCCCTGACACTATCTGTGGAAGGAACCTCCCCCACCACACACACACTTGTACATCCAGAGTACTTTCTAAGTAGAGTCTAGAGAAATGAGCTTCACTGTGCATAAAATAAAACAAAAAATAAGGGCCACCTGCCGAAGTTGATAGCTAAGATGCAGAAATCTCAATCAAAAACACAGATAAAGTTGTTTTACTTTCTCTCCACACAATAAACTTGCTCTGCTGAGGGCTGCCCTGGGTGCAAGGTGCCCCATGGATGCCAGCTCTCGGGCAGAGGGAGCAGCAGCGCTGACCAACAGGCTGCCCGCCCTCATGGCTGGGGCGTGTTGGCCAGAGACAACATTCCCTTCTCTCAGGGCAGAGAAGCCCATGGTGGTGCCTGGGCCCTGTGCTGGCACCACCATGATTAAGCTGGTTTCCTGAGGCAGTGACTCAGCACCCAGTGCTCGGGGCAGTCTGAGTGTGTGTGCGGGACCCGGGGTGACAGCCCTGAGCAGCCCCAATGGGGGAGAAACTGCAGCGGCCACAGTGGGAGAGGAACAGGCACCTGTGTAAGGAGGGGCATGGCCTGGGCATCTCTAGGTGAGGGCCGCGGGGCGACTGGGCAGGGCCGGGGCGTGTTGGCCAGGGCGAGGGGCTCCATGCGTGTGATCAGTGAGTGGGACTGAGTGGGACCGGGTACAGGGAGGCACAGCAGGGTGGCGCCTGCAGGGACTTACGTGACCAGGGACAGTCACTTCCCATGGCGCAGGTGGCATGGCACTAAATATTCTCTGGAGCATCTCCGCGAGGGGGAAGAGCAGCCCAAGATGCCAGGGCCTCGCTGGTGCCCAGGAGCAGCTTTGGGACCCTGTGTGTCCATTCTCCCCATGAGCTCACAGCTGTCCTGCGTGGTCCCGTGGTTCACAGCTGTCCTGTATGTCTACACTTAGGAGACATGTTGGGGTCACCAAGAGTGGGACCCCAGAGGAGAGAATCAGCAGTAGCCTTAGTGGACCTTGTGCTGTGCGGTCCACACATGGTCCCGCCATCAGTGTTCCTGTGCGGCCGGGGCTGAATCAGCTGTGCAGGTCCTGGTCAGCCCCCAGAACCAGAGTCTGATGGACGCCAGAGATGGAGCTTTGAGAGGCCCATGGCTGTGCCCCTGCAGCCCCTCGCAGCACTGCCCTCAGCAGCTGCCATGTCTGATTGGGGGCTCCGTGGAGCGAGTGGGGCCTGGCCAGGGCAGTTTAGGCCAGGCAGGACATGGAGCCTGGGGCTGAGAACGACTGTCTGGGAGCGCAGCCAGGGGACTCTTGGTTCCCTGCTTCCAGCCCCTCCATCTACCACAAGGCCAGCAGCACCTGTGTCCAGGGGTCCTGCTGTTGTCCTCTGCCTTGCTGGCCAGCACGTGCTGAAGGGCTGGGAATACAGCCCTGGATTGCCCAATAAAACAGCCCAAACAGATGTGCCTAAACCAGAATCCTGCTGGGACACGGCCGGGACTCCAGGACACCAAAACAAAGCTCAGGGCAGGACACTGTACCCTATATCCCAGGGTGGGAGACTACCTTGTAGCCCAGGGCGGGAGACTATACCCTATAGCCCAGGGTGGGAGACTTCACCCTATAGCCCAGGGCGGGGAGACTATACCCTATAGTCCAGGGCAGGAGACTATACCCTATAGCCCAGGGAAGGAGACTGTACCCTATAGTCCAGGGCAGGAGACTATACCCTATAGCCCAGGGAAGGAGACTGTACCCTATAGCCCAGGGCGGGAGACTATACCCTATAGTCCAGGGCAGGAGACTATACCCTATAGCCCAGGGAAGGAGACTGTACCCTATAGTCCAGGGCAGGAGACTATACCCTATAGTCCAGGGCAGGAGACTATACCCTATAGCCCAGGGGTGGGAGACTATACCCTATAGTCCAGGGCAGGAGACTATACCCTATAGCCCAGGGAAGGAGACTGTACCCTATAGCCCAGGGCGGGAGACTATACCCTATAGCCCAGAACGAGAGACTATACCCTATAGCCCAGGGCAGGAGACTATATCTTAGCCCAGGGCAGGAGACTGTAACCACAAGGACTGACAGTTCCCACCCAGTGCTTCTGGGCCAAGAAACCCCATTCCATTCCAGACTCCATCGAATGAGCAACTATCTTTACTCCCATTCCTTCCCATTCTAATTGTTGCATGATGTTCTCGAGGGTGGTGCTGAAGAGTTTTGGTGAAATGGTATCACCCTGTCGAACCCCTCTTTTGACATCAATGATCACTTCTTTGTAGAATGGTGAGATTCTGGTGATAAATCCGTAATACAGCTCATGAAGGATCTTGATGTATTGGGTTTGAACACCCTGTTTGACTAGGGGCTTCGATGACTGCTTCAGTCTCCACAGAATCAAAGGCTTTCTGTAAATCAATGAACGTGAGACAGAGCGGCATCTTGTACTCCCTACAAACCTCAATGAGCTTGGTTACTGTGTGGATATGGTCGATTGTGCTGAATCCTTTCCGGAAGCCTGCTTGCTCGCATAGTTGTCCTTCATCTAGTGTCCTGCCAATCCTGTTCAGGATGACTCGTGTAAACAGCTTGTAGATGACAGACAACAGGCAGATGGGGCAATAGTTGCCAATGTCTTGAATGTCTGCCTTCTTGAACAGTACAACTGTCCTGCTGGTTTTCCATTGTAAGGTACCCTTACATTCGGACAGGTAGCGTGTGAAGAGCTGAGCTAGTATATTGATAAGTATTGACGGCAGATTCTTCAGGTGTTTGGGTCTGACTCTTTCTGGGCCTGGTGCTGTTCCCTTCTTTACCAATGAGATGGCATGTCGGATTTCAGAAGGGAGAACGTTGGGAATGACATATCCATACTGTGGAATTTGGTATGTGGGCAGGTGGATGTGGCTATCAAAGAGATTTGAGTAGAAGTCATGGATAATCTTCTCCACTGCCTTTCTGGAAGATGTGATAGATCCATCAGGGCATCGGAAGACAGTCATCTTGGTCTTATAGTTGGCAAAGGACAGGCAGGCGATGCGAACACTTTTCCCGGCTTCTACTGCATCTTCCAGTATGTCTGTTCTTCTTTCTTTGAGGTCTTCTTTTATCGCTTCCCTGCACCGTTTAGCAAACTTGGACATTAGCATTTGGTCTCCTGAGGCTCGCGCCTTGCCACTTAGGTGAATGAGCTCGAGAGTTTCTGAAGACAGGCGTCCTTTTTGTGTCTTTCTCTCTTTCAGCATTCTTCGCACAATCATGGAGGTGCTGAACCAGTCGGTTGTATTCTTCATTGATGTCGCCAATGGTGGTATCTTCCCATCTTGTTGCAATGGTGCCAAAGAGTTCCCAGTTGGTCGTTGTTCTGGCAGTTCTCTTCTTAAACTTTGCAGCCTTTTCTCCCCTTTGTGGGAAGTAGAATTTTGCATGAAGGAGACGGTGGTCCGATCCTGTTTGGAATTTGAGGATGACAGGAACATCGGTCAGACAAAACCGTCGATTGAAGATGATGTGGTCAATTTCATTGTGGAACTGTCCACCAGGAGATTCCCATGTCTCAAGTTTCACTTCAGTCTTCTGGAACTGTGAGTTCCCATGAATGGTCTTGGTGGACATGATGAACTCAGATAGTCTCTCACCCTGTTCATTCCATTCTAGGCCATGGGTCCCGATGTGGAGTTCTTCAGCCGATCTTCTCAGTCCTATCTTGGCATTAAAATCACTGACTATGATCTTTGTAGAACGTGTGATCTTTTTTTTATAGAACTCCTCCAGTTCCATGTAGAATTTCTCAATATCATCTCCTTTGTATGTGCATGTTGGTGCGTAGACAATGAAGATAGAAATTGCTGGCAGTGGGCCACATCTCTTCAAGTGTAATCATCCTCTCCCGGTTTGTTAGGCACTCAAATGAATCAATGTTGACGGCCATGTTCGTGTTGACAAGGTCACCAATGCCACCGACACCTATTTCATCACATGTTCCAAGGAACAATTCTTCTCTGGTGTCAAATACAGCATGATGCGACTGATCCCTCCTCGTCTCAGTCAGACCAATGATGTCATACTTAATCTTTTGCGCTTGCACCATTAGATCCTCAATATATGCTTCCGATGCCAGCGTACGTGCATTGAAGGTACAGACAGTCATTTTAGTCCTTCTTCATTTTGGCAGCCTAGGATGCCCGTGAAATTTTATCAGGCACTGCTTGTTAGTCTTTTTACTGCTGCCATATTAAGGGCTCTTTCGGGGTCAGGAAAATAAACATTTTTGTTACTGGTTTTGGCATATCCAACAAGCATTGGACAGCTTGCCAGGCTCTGCCGTGCGGACGCTTATACTCTCATTACTTTGTGGGGCTCTCTCAGATGGTTGGGTAGAATATTCATGATAATTTGGAGGTAAATTGCACGGTCGCTATGCGGCTGTGTGCAATGGGGGAAAGCTGGTTTCTGCTCTGCCGGGTATATCTGTGTCTGTGGCTCAAGCATTCCTCGCTTGAAATACTCTCATCTGAAGGGCGGGTTTCTTCAGGGTAGGCTGGGTTTCTGACAAGCCGGGCTGGAGACTGGACTAATCTGTTGGGCGGAGATCTTATGAGCTGTAGAGTGTGGATGGTAAAGATAGCTGCCAGCATGATGTGGGGGTTCTCTAGGCTCTTCCGAGTCTCCATCGGGATGGTGGTCTCTGGTTGGAAGTTGCTCTCGTGGTCCATGGAATGAAGGGGGTTCAACGGGGAAAGCTAGTTTCTGTTCTGTCGGGTGTATCTGCTGGGCCCCCTAGTATACTTTAGTTTTTCTTTGCTTCACTTTTTCCATTGTTCTATTCAATTCTGGTAGTTTCTTTTCTCAGATAATGTATGTCCATCAGTCCTCACCATAGAGTCGTGGTTGTTTGGAACCGGCATAATTTCTGTTATTAGCAGTTTTTTTTTAATTTTTTTTTATTATACCACCGTGAAACACACAATTACAAAGGTGTTCATAATTGGTTCTTGGTAATACAGTATTCCAGCACCCATCCCTCCACCAGTGCCCCATTTCCACCACCAATGTACCCCCCCCTCCCGTCCCCCACCCGCCTTAATAGCAGGTACCCCAGTTTCCTCTCTTTCTCTATCTCTCTCTCTGTCTCTGCATCTCTCTCCCTTTTATTTTACACATTATGGCTAGCCCTACAGATATTTAGAGTTTATCACTTAAGTCTCTTTGTGTATATTCAGTGGTGAGTTTTAATCTGCCATTACCATTTCCCATATTTATTAAAACACTGGTATCTATATCCTATTAATGAATGCAGTCATTCTAAATCTGTCCTTTTCCTTCTGACTAATTTCACTCAGCATGATAGACTCCATGTCCATCCATTTGCAGGTAAATTTCATAATTTCATCCTTTCTGACAGTCGCATAGTATTCCATAGTGTAGATGAACCACAGTTTCTTTAGCCAGTCCTCTGTTCTCGGGCATTTAAGTTGTTTCCAGATTCTAGCTATAGTGAATAGCGCAGAGATGAATAAAGAAGTTTTTAATGGGAGATGGGACAGGGTCATGGCAAACTGCTTAGAGCAAGCCAGTGCTGTTTCCATGCCAGCTCGGGAGAGGGAGAGCTGGGAGCAGTGTGGACAGCCCCAGGGAAGGGAGGAATAGTGGCATCCCCAGGGAAGGGGACAGGTGACAGCTGCAGGGAAGGGAGACAGGAGACAGCCCCAGGGAAGGGGACAGGCAACAGCCCCAGGGAAAGGAGACAGGTGACATCCCCAGGGGAAGGGGACAGGCGAAAGCCCCAAGGAAAGGGGGACAGGTGACATTCCCCAAGGGAAGGGAGACAGGGGACAGCCTCAGGGAAGGGGGCAGGCAACAGCCCTAGGGAATGGGACAGGCGACAGTCCCAGGGAAGGGGGCAGGCGACAGCCCCAAGGAAAGGGGGGGCAGGCGACATTCCCCCAGGGAAGGGAGACAAGGGACAGCCTCAGGGAAGGGGGCAGGCAACAGCCCTAGGGAATGGGACAGGCGACAGCCCCAGGGAAGGGGACAGGGAGACAGCCCCAGGGAAGGGAACAGGCGACAGCTCCAGGGAAGGGGACAGGCGACAGCCCCAAGGAAAGGGGGACAGGCGACATCCCAGGGAACGAGACAGGCAACAGCCCCCAGGAAAGGGGACAGGTGACAGCCTCAGGGAAGGGGGGCAGGCGACAGCCCCAGGGAAGCGAGACAGGCAACAGCTCCAGGAAACTGTGGCTCAGTCCCCCGGCATCTCTGAGCCCCACTTTGGGGAGCACCTACATGGGGGCATTGGCTTCTGCCTGGGCACAGGCCAACCGTCCCTTGGAGGCAGAATGGTCTTTAGGGCAGGTTGGGTCCTTTCTGGAAGGTTCTAAAACAAGCTTGTACCCGTGAGTTTCTGGGGTTTCAGATCCCATGGGGTCCGGTGACGTGCATGGAGAGCTCAGGCCTTTGTCCCCTGCATGAGGGAGGAAGCTCTGACCGCCAGACACTTGCATGTGCCAGGACATAACTGGAGGTGTCCAAGACTGTGGCTCTCCCCAGCCTTTAACTCTGTGCCTTAGCCGCCGGGGCTGGGCGTCTTCTGTGCCTACCTGCCCTGCTGTAGCCACGACCAGCCTCCAGGGGACAGACCCGGCCCCTGACCTGGCCACCTCTTTTGCAGGGACTGAGCTCCACTTCTTCCTCACATTCTATTAGGTGAATGTGTGAATTATTCAGTGAATATTCTCTATTTCTCCAATTAAAACTTCCTGCTCAAATAAATGGCTGTAAGTGTGGGGAGGGCCAGCCAGCCTCTTTTAACATGTGCTCCAGGCTGGCTCCTCTTCTTGGGGACTGCCATGCTATGGTGTCAGGGCCACAGACAGACAACTGGCCCCTCAGAGGGCAGCTGGCCCTCAGGTGAAGACCAGGTGGGGGCCTGGGGTCTGCTGACTCCAGCAGTGAGAAGATACTGAGGCCCCGGGAGTGAGAATTATTTTGTGTACCAGGAGCCTCCTGGCTCCTGGTTGTGAGGGAAGGCAAGAACTGCGTCCCTTCTACTGCCCTAGCGTTCGTCGTGAGTGTGCCCGGCAGCTTTTCTCTCCTTACTCTATGCCCAGCACCTGGGCTGTGGCAGGTTCCTGCTGTGTAGTCCCTGCCACGGTTGACGAGGTCAGCTCAGGGCTCTTTAAATTGATGCTTTTGTGTTCTGGGGGGGTGGAAGCCAACAAGTAAATTAGGCGGGTGCTGTGGCGCCCACATCTCACGGCTGGAGGAAGGACGTCTTGCCCACAGCAGCTGGAAGACCAGGATGTGTTCTCCTTCCACTCCCATGGAAAGGCACCCACCATCACTCCAGTTGGCTGAGGGAAAGGGCCCTTGGGGCAAACAGCTTGCCTGGAGCTGGGGTTGGCGGGGACTCAGAGATGCTCAGGGCCAAACCCAGCTTAGAGGCAGCCTTCACAGGGCAGCAGAGAGGTTCAAGAAGGGCCCCAGAAGTGTGCCCAGCTCCCCTTGCATGTGCCCACCCCATGCCTGTGAGTGTGTGTGAGGGGGCACAGATTGTGAGTGGATTGTGTGTGTGCATGGGGGGACAGGCTGTGTGTGAGCCGTGTGTGTGCATGGGGGGATAGGCCGTGTGTGGATCATGTGTGTGCATGGGTGGACAGAACGTGTGTGAGTCGTGTGTGTGCATGGGGGGACAGGCCATGTTTGAGTCGAGTGTGCGTGGGGGGGACAGGCTTGTGTGGGTCGTGTGTGAAATCTGCCATGGTAACTGCAGTGGAAAGCACCCAGCACACGATGCTCCTGCTCCTTGCTGCCCGCGCCGTCCATTCTGGAATTCTTGTGGCTTCGTCTTCTGGAGGGTCCCCTCTGGTAGCTGTGTTTCCTCTGAACACTTTCCCCAGGGAGGCAGCTGTCTCGCCCGATCAAGAACGGTTAACAGCCCTCCTTGCCGCTGCCGAGGCTGACAGGCCGGCGGTCAAACGGCTCAGGAATCTCTCAGGTAATTTTGTGCCGGCGCTGCCGTGCGATCTCTGCGTGGTGCCACGCCAGCTGCAGGGATGCCTTTCGTGTTTGACAACATGCAAAATAGAACAGGACAATTTTCCAGATCTCTGATGCCTCAACATCACGAAGCCTGGGTTCCAGCCACGCCTGTGAAAGGGATTAGGAATGACACTGCTAATAGCTAGTGGGTTTCCATTTGTTCTAGAGGCAGACACTAATTGTTTGTGTCAGTTTACCTTGCTGTCCCGGCTCCGTGCTTCCCTGTTGTCAGGCGAGGCTGCTTCTGGGGGTGCAGAGCAGGGGGCGGGAGCGGCAGGCACAGGGGTGGTGGCGCGGGCCAGCTTCAATAGGCCGCTGTATCACACTGCATTTTAATTAACCTGACAGACTCTTCAAACATGGAATTGACTTTCCCTGTCTCGGCAGTGCGGACACTTCTCCTTGTCGCTAAGTGGTCAATCAGCTGCCACGGCAAGTCTCCCATTGATCTCGGAGCCTGGCCTCTGCCACCAGTGGACAGGGCCGTGTGCAAGCTCTACCCCCACCAGGTCCTTTTTGTCTAGAGTCACTTTAGAGCGATGGACAGACCCACAGCCACACACGAATCATGCTCCTCAAGTTTCCAGGAAAGGCTCCTTCCATAGGGCCTCCATCAGAAGCAGACGCACTCTCAGCCTTTGCCCAGCTTCCGGTCAGGCTGGCCTGTGCCCAGGTCCCATGGACACTGCCCATATCGCCTCTCAGATCTCACACATCCAGGACAGCCAGTGCCAGTGGAAAGGCTAAGCAGGCTCAGAGCTGAGGAGCTTGCCAGGGCAACTCTGGCTTCTAGAAACTTCCGGCCAGGTAATGCTGATGGAGTCTATCAGGACTGGGGTACTGGGGTCAAGCGGACAGTGGCCTCTCACCCGTGGCTGGGGTGCTGGGGTTAAGGGTCGTGAGGGTGTCCTGACTCAGTCTTGCTTCCCAAGTCAGCCCCACTGTCTCCTGCCTGGTCTCGAGAGATACCTGCTGTGTGTCTGTAAAGGGGCAGTACCCAGGACCCGGGTCTCCTCAGGGTGTGTGTGCCTGCTGTGTGGATGATGGTGCTGTGCTGACCAGACCAAATGGCCGCTCATGCCACCCTGGAAGCAGCTCTTGGGTTGAGGCTGCTGTGTGGCACCACTGGGGACGCTTGACTGAGCAGGTCCATGTTTGGCCTCAAGGCTCCTGGCTCCAAACGGGGACCGGGTCTCTCCCGGGGCTGGGGTGGCCTCCAGCACCTTCCCCACCCTCCACTTGGAGCCACACTTCCCCACCGCTCCGAATGCTCCAGAAAGTGTGGACTCCCGGATGATGGTGTCACTGACTGTCCCTCCCTGGGGGCCGGTTCCTGCCCAGAATCACCTGTGGGGGCTGGCGGTGTTCTCTTGCCCTGGTGCATGTATACACACAGCTACACATGGACACACACAAATACACACATATGCACTCCCAGGCACATATATGCGCACATCCACAAGTTGAGTCCATAAGTCCATGCAACTACAGTTGGCACAAATACACACAGCACACAGATGCCCACATCTGTTGCCTCAGAGCGCACCCAAACCTGAGCATAGCCCATGATGCCCACACACCTACACATGTGTAATTGGCGTTCCGGGGCCCCCTCTTCCCTGTGACGACACCTCCCAGACCACTCGGTCAAGGCTCCTCTTCTGGCTGCTGGCCTGGAGCCGCTGCCCAGTTTTCTTCCTGCCCTGGCCAGCAGCAGCCCCCAGCCCTAGCAGGCCCCGACCTGAGCAGAGCCCCGCTGGCCGCTGCGGGCGGCCTCTGTGTCAAACTCAGAGCCGCGAGCCCAGTTTAGAACTTGCTTCTCGCAGTTTCATCTCTCCCAAAGGGCTCGTAGGCTTCATTCCTGCTTGGAGTTTCAGGCAAGGCCGGAGGGATTTCGGTCCCACTCTGTCCCCAGGGACCAGTGCAGGCTTGTTTGTGCTTCCATGAAAGCTGATCTGGGTCTCTGTGATGTTGACAACTTGCTTGTTGCCCTGGGGGCAGAGGCAGGCAGAGGCAGAATTCTCTGTGGGCACCGGTGATCTGGGCATCACCCATGCGTGCCAACGGCAGACGCACACTGACCCTGGCAGATGGCTGGACGTCACACAGCTTTCTGAGTGTCCTGTCATGTCCACGGAGGCCTGAGCCCACCTAGGAAGCTCTGTCTTATTTGCAACAGTCTTTTAGTCACAGGCTTGGGTGAGGTCCGCCCACGGCCCTGTTGCCCTCTGCGGTCATGGCTTTGGCCCTGAGTCCTCAGACTTCACTGATGCTCGTCCTGTCCCAGCCTGGGGCTTCCTCAGCACTTGCCCCTTCCTCACGGGGTACCTGTGTCTTCTCCCTTATGAAATGTAGAATGAAGTTACCCTCGGAGGAGTCCTATGAAGCTCGGTTCCCCGACAAGCCCCTCCCACAGCCCCCTGAAGCCCAGGTGCTCCTCCACAGCCCCCTGAAAGCACTTTTGTGGGTGTTGTCTGGATTCTTATGGGAATATTTGCACACATGTAGCTTGTTCATATTCCATGCCTGTCCTGCTTGGCAACACGTTTCTCTCTCCTGTCTGCACAGCCACACTCTTCCCAAAGACTTAAAGGCCGCCTGTGGCTGACTGTGGGGCTTCTAGAGACGACCTAGGCCCCATCTGTATGACCGCGATCAATTAATGAGCCATTGTGCCGCCTCTGGCTGTAGGTTCTGAGGGAAATTGCGGGGCGAGGGCAGGTTGCTCTCAGCTCTCCTTGGCTGTCGACGTTTCTGCAGGATGGAGCCATCCGGTCACCGGCAGCCTGGTCCTCGCTTACGAGCTGGTCCTCTGTGTACAGGGGCGTCCCCTTCCCCACACCCCTGGGACTCTCATTGCCCACAGCTAAATGAGCGTCTCTGTCATAATTTGCAGTCTCCCCATCCTATCCTTTTGCTGTAGACTACACAGATCTTGAAGGCCAGAAATGTGATAACTGAGTGTGTAAGTTGTGAAACAGCATCCACGCAGATATTGAGCACGGCCCTCTAACCTGACGTTGGTGGGGGAGCAGTTGCACTAGGGTAGTTTCCACAGTACTGCAAGGCCGCAGCTCACGGTGAGGGCCACTGGCCCTAAGCCACCTGCATTGCCAGAACTGGCTCATCTCAGCAGTGACTGGCCAAACCGGAGGGAGACCACTTTCCTTCTGCTGGTTTCCTGCTCTTGCCAGAGTCCGAGGTTTGGAGCCGGTGATATTCAAGTGTTTCCCTGCACGGGAGTTCCCCTCTTGGAGAAACACTCCAGGTTTTCGCTCTTTTTTCCTCATTATTATTATTATTTTTTTGCTTTTTTTTTTTGGGCGGGGTCACACCCAGCAATGCTCAGGGGTTACTCCTGGCTCTGCACTCAGGAATTACTCCTGGCGGTGCTCGAGGGACCATATGAGATGCCAGGGATCCAACCGGGTCGGCTGCGTGTAAGGCAAATGCCCCTACCCTCTGGACTATCACTCTGACCCCAACTTTTTCCTCATTCTTATGATTCTTTGTCTGGGGAGTCATACCTGGTGGTGTTTAGGTTACTCCTGCCTCCGGGATCACTCCTGGGAGCACTTGGGAACCCTGTTTGGTGCGGGGTTTGGACCAGGATCTGTAGTAGGCGAGGCAAGCGTCACCATCTGGATGATGCCTGTGGTCCTTTGCATCTTAATTTCACCACCTTCTAGTATAATACCCTAGTCCTTCCTTCTCAATGTTTTTCACCTTTGGATTGTCAATGCCGTCTGACTTTTTGTGCATCTTCGACTGTCTTGCCTCTTTTATGTTATTTTTTGTTATTACTCAGTCTCTTTTGTCTTTTTTGGATGAATTCTATGCATCGGCATGTGTTGTGTCCATTGATATGTTTGACTTTCTTACTGTTTCTTGTCTCAAATGCTTTAACTAGATTACATTTTCTTTTCTTCTATTTATTGTGGCTAATGGTTCAGAGTGTGTAGATACTGTTTCGACTCTTGTGATGTGACTCTTCAGTATGTTTTGAGATCCTCGCTGCAGCTTCTGTTGTATGGTTTTCTCTTCCCACAAATAGGCGGAGTATGTCGTCCATCACGCGGAACAAAAAGTGCCGATACATTTCTCAAAATCAGCGCCATCCTGCTTCCTTAGTTTCACTTCTTATTAATATTGTATCCAAATGTCCAATCCTGTTCCCGACAATTCTCTGAGGCGAGCTCGAAAATGCTTTCTAGCACTTCGCCCTGTTCCGTTATCTCGACATTCATTTTTTAAAATCATTTTCAGCCCTTGATTCTGCTGGGGCCCATCCTCAAGAATTCTTTAAGAGAACTATTGACATTTCGAATGCTGGGGAGTGGAGACGCGTTTATTCTTTTGTTTGGCTTTGAATAATAATTTGGAGATATAGAAGGTTTTTGGTTCAAAACCATTTTTCTCCTTGAAGACACTTTCCCACTGATTCCAACGATCCTTGACACACACTGGAATTATAATATCAGCCTGCTTTAATTCTTCCATTAGCAACATGCTTGCCCATTTCCTCTGTTACATTTTTCTTTTTTTTTTTTTTTTTTGGGTCACACCCAGCAATGCTCAGGGTTTCTCCTGGCTTACCCAAGTCTTTAGCTAGAATTCTGGTTTCAGAAAACCAAATTGTTTCATCTTTCTTTGGCCACACCCAACAATGCTCAGGGCTGTCTCCTGGCTCTGTGCTCAGGTATCACTCCCGGTGGGCTTAGGGAACCATACGGGGTACGGGGAATTGAACCCGGGTCAACAGTGTGAAGGCCAGTGCTGGCCCAACCGTCCTCTCTCTCTGGTCCCATTCCTGGTTCAGCCTTGCTGAGTTGGGGGGGTCTGTCATGGCCTTTCAACAAACAGGGGGTCTCTGACAATGCTTTACCAACCCATTCTCGGCGCTTTCCCCCAAACGGCTCTGAGTTCTCTAGGGTACAGAACACTCAGGCAGGTTGGTGGAGTGGAGTCACGGTGTGCTCTGTGCTCTTGGGGCCCACCGAGGCCTGCCCATCCCCAGGCCCCAGAGCAGTGACACCCAACTCCCAGCTCTGGGCCCCAGTCCAGCTGGAGGGAGGGTGTCTTGCCTGGACTCTGCACCCTGAGGCTGCTGAGTGGGGGCCAGCCCAGACCCCAGGAAGACACTTTGAAGCTCTCAGTAAAGAGCAAAGAATCCAGCTGTTACCAATGAAAGGGAAGAACGAGAGCAGAGACAAAGCCACAGCCATTAGTGACGGCAACTAAAGGCCGACTCAGCTTTTCTCTTCGAAGATTTTTCCAGTGAGTGAACATAAATCCTGAGCAGTGCGGCTCTGCTTGCACACTACAAAACCCCAGGGCACAAACATTTTTCGGGCAGTCAGAGAATGCCAATAGTGAGCCAATTTGAAATGAGGAAAGAAAATCCAAGGTCGGGATGCTGAACCTCGAAGCAGGAAGGGTGCTTGGATGTTGGTGGAGGCGTCTTGGCCTGTGAGGGGCAGGGGTGTCTTCTTGTAAGGAGTGAGCCACGCAAATTCAGCCATGTCAAGGAAAATGAACTGTGAATAAAAATAGGAATAAGGCCATGATTACAGAAGGAAGATTTAATACACTTCCTCCAGCACAGGGAAATCAAGTAGACCCAAACTAATGTAAGCCTGGAGAAGATGGACTGGGCAGAGCCGACAAGTTCTATTGCGACACACAAACACCATGATGCATGCGTGGTTTGGATGGATTCAAGTCGGTGCTGGAGTCTCATCCTAAATCTATGCATGTGCATGAGATACACGGAACACATGTGCGCATGTGTTCATATGTGTTTACATGTGTTCACACATGTGCTTTGCCCTTCAAGAACTTGCCCTGTCTCCAAATATCTATCGCATACAATCAAAGGCAGACCATAGGAGACCAGCCACGGAGTCATGAAGGAAATCTCAACAAATTTTTATAGATTTCAGCATCCTAGAATCTTATCAGGTGAAATGGATCTCATTAGACATGGAGATAAAAAATAAATGATGAAAGAATCCAATCATTTGGAAATGAAAACAAGAGTGTTCCTAAATAAAAGGGAATGAAGAGATAAAAGCATTCTAATTCTAAGGAGTATTGGCTGAAAATATCATGACGAAGTAAAACTCTCCAAGTAGCCAAATGAGCAGTGGGTGAGCCCTGCCGGCTCCCAGCAGAGGGCAGAGGGCCGTCAGGTACTGGGGAACTTGCTCCAGGCTGGCTGCTCGAGTGGGACTCAAGCCCAGGTTCGACAGGGTTATCTTCACGTGGAAGATGTCTAACATTGGGGGAAGTCTAACCACCATCAGTCAGGGCACAGAGCTCCCCACTTCCGCTCAAACTTCATTAGCTCCCCTTGCACTTGGGCAGCAGCGGAGCAAGGTGGAAAGAATCACTGACTGAGGTCACTAACTTGCTTTTCCAAAAGGGAACATGATAAAGATGAACAGCGATCGCAAGTATCAATCGCCTTAGAGTATTTCGAGGTTAATTGATGAATAACTGTAACTTTGCAAATTGATCTAGATAGGTAGCTAATCTACTCAAATTATCTCTATAATTCCATGAAACAAACCACAGAAACTGTGAGCTCAACTCTTATAAGACAATGGAAAATAAGCGAGAAATATTTCCTGTCAGGCGGACAAGATTTTGATGTCTTGAATGCTGGGTGAAGTAAGGAGTTTCACAAACAGTCCCAATTCACACACAGTGTGTAGCGCTGAAGTTTATTAAAATTGTTTTTAATTGATTTAATTATTTATTTATTTGTTAATTGATTTATTTATTTTATATTTTATTATACCACCATGAGATATACAGTTACAAAGATGTTCATGTTTGGGTTTCGGCCATACAGTGTTCCAGCACCCATCCCTCTGCCAGTGCCCATTTCCCACCACCAATGTCCCCGATTCCTTCCTCCTCCCTAGCCTAATTCCATGGCAGGTTCTTTATCTCTTCTCTCTCTCTCTCTTTCTCTCTCTCTCTCTCTTCCTTCTCTTACACTCATTTAGAGGTTATCATGTGTATCTTTTGCCTGTATTCAATGCTCAGTTCTAGGCTGGTATTATCACTTTCGACAATTATTAGCACATTGTTCCCTTCTCTGTCTTACCTAACCTCTGACTCCCACACATTTGTGGTAGATTCCATCTTTTGACAAGACCTCCTGATCCATGTTTTTAGGCACTGAAGTTATGGAATAATTTCAGCTCCTGAATCTGCTCAGGAGACTGGGTGGGCTCCTGAATTCTGAAGGGGCTATCTCAGAAGCTGATGGGAAACTGAGCGAAAGATGCATGTGGAAATCCAAGGGACCAAGAATAGTTCTCGGCCATCTGAAAGACAAGTGGGGAGAACTGCTCAGCCAGAAATCAATGCTTGGTTCTCAGTGCTTGCTGCTGGAGTGATTAAGACCCTGTTTGGGCAAAGTGATCCTAAAACTAGACATGAGCAGGAAGGATCCGAGAGTAACTCCCTCTATCTTGGCCATGGGGAAACCTAATTCGGAACCAGAGACACTTCGAGAACAAAGGGACCGCCCTGCAGCAACAGTCCTCAATCCCAATTTTCTCCTTCAAAGTTGGAGCATTCAAAGCTTGGAGAGGAAGTCAGATGACGACAGGCAGCGGGAAATAGGCAGAAAAGCCGGTGACAGCAGGGCAGGGCCACAGAGCCTGTTGGCGGGAGGGCAGGGCAGTGCCGGGCCAGGCTGGGGCATTCCACCAGCCCCAGGAAGGCTTCTCGGGGCTGCTGAGACCTGCCAAGACCCTGACCCATCTTCTGCCCCCCAGTGACCCTCCCCGTGCAGGGGTGGCTGGTGGGCGTGAACAAGAGGCAGCGGTGACGCCTCCTTAGCTGAGACCAGCCCTGCCTGCAACTGTCCTCGGCATGGAGAAGACTCTGGAGGATGACAGGGCAAGGGAAAGGCCAGTCCCAGGGACATCAAGGCTGAGGCTAAGGGCCGGCTGGTGGGATCAGAGCTGGGGAGTGGGAGCAGGGGAGGGGTGAAGGCCGGACCGCGCAGTGAGTGCTTCTCCCTGGACACCCGCCGCCCCTCCTGCTCCCCTCACGGCCTGTGGAGTATGTGTGTGCGAAGAAGAGCGCTGACCTGCAGTCCCAGCCAGGGGCTGCCCACGGGGGCTCTGCACCGAGAGCAGAGCAGGTCGCGCTGGTGGAGGTGCAGGTCCCAGAAGCAGTGGAGGGGCCCGGCCAGGTGGCCACTGCCTCAGAGACCTGGAGGCCGCCTGTCTGCTCCGGCTGCCCCTCGGCTACCACGGAGGTGACCCTGAGGGGGGCCACACCTGAGTGCCCCACATAGGCTTTGGGGGCCACATGGCAGGTTTGGGGGCTCCCCATGGTCGAGCCCCTCCCCACTTCCTGTCTGTAAAGTTGAGGTTCACAGGGGTCCCAGGACATTCCCCTTCTGCTGGGCTTGGGGTGTGTCTGGACCCGGGGGCTGCAGGAGCCGGGGAAAGCAGGAGCGGGTTCTCTCCGGGAAATAAATCATCTCCCCATAATTTACCCCAAAGAAATCTAATTATTTTTACTCCACCATAATCTTTACTATTCAAAAGGTATAACAAGAAAAAATTTGATTTTATTAGGCAAATTTACTAGTTAATGTGATGGAGAGCTCCACATAAAATGTTAGTATTAAATATTAACATATATTCATAAAATACTGGAATATTCAGGCCTAATATTTAATATAGCACATTAATTGGGGGACGTGTCAGTTTCAACATAAAAGAGAAAATTGAAGACCACGGCGACCTTTCCATCCGGGACACTGAGTCGGACCGCAGCACTCATGGAACTAGTCTCTGAAATCGCAACTGGGTCCCAGCAAGCTGCCCCCTCCCCCAGGGCCCCAGAATACTCCAGGCTGTCCCCAGCACAGGGCACAGAAGGCTCAGATCCAGGGTTGGGCAGCCGGCAGGGACAATGACCCCCGATCAGTGGTGAAGGGACCACTTACCCCGTGGGGGAGCAGCTGATGGGTGTGCGGAGACTCTGTGGTGCTGGTCAGGGTGTGGGTGCAGCCGAGCACAGCCAAGCCCCCTCTCACCTCTCCTCCTCCTTCCCAGCCCGTCTCCGCTCCCTGTCGCCCCACCACCTGGAAGCCCAGGGCTGGGCGCGGAGGGGCAGAGGGGCTGCTCTGTGCAGGAGCGCTGGCCGCTGGGACCCCCGTGCCGTGGCTGCCTTGCATAGACTCACCGACACCCCTAAGGCTCACAGCTGTGCGCAGAGCATCCTACTAACACCAGCTGGTTTGTGAGTGGCCGTGTGTGCGGGAGAGAGCGGAAATGCTCAACCCACTAGACCTGGTTCAGGAAACAGGGCGAGTCCTTCAGACCTGGGGCTGTCTGCCACAGTCCTGGCATCTTGCCTGCCCACCTGTCCTGCCAGGTGGAGAGAGAGCACTGAGCAGGGAGGCACTGCCCACCGCTGGCACTGTCCAGTCTGTACCCCGTGATCTGGGCCTTCAGGGAGCATTGGCTTCATTTGAAAAGTGGGATTCTGCCTGAGCTCCGAGACCCCCTATGTGTCTTTACATGATGCTTGCACATCCAGCTGAATCCCTGCAGACCCCACACACTGCACACCACACACATGTGCATAAGCACATGGCTATAAACGCAGCCATGCTTGCACGTATGTGCACACACTCAGGCAGGCATCTACGTATTCAGTCCACGGGTGTGTGCATATACACACAATGTGTTCACATACATGGACACACATGACCCTGCAGGTCTGCGCATACACCTTTGGTGCACACACAAGCTAATGTGCCCATACATGCACACTCAGCCATGCACACATACTGCACTCTCCCATATGCTCATACACACGTAAACTCCCTGCACACACATCCACACACATGCACACTATCAAGGCACCCTCATACACGTTCAGTGCAGGCACACACATGCAGGCACGCTCAGTCATATGCATACACACAAGTGCACGCACATGCATGGCCACACACATGCACTCACACACGAATGCTCACACACATGCATGCTTGCACACATGCACACCCACACACATGTATGCCTGCACACACATGCATATTCACACATGCATGCTTGCACACACATGCTCACACAAATGCACGCTCACAGACGTGCACACTCACACATGTATGCTAACACACAGTTGTACACACAGTCGCAGCACACACAATCTTCCGGCCAACACCATCTTGGCAGTGTTGTTGCTCCTTCCCAGTTGAGGCCATAGTTGAATGCGACAATGGTTCGCCCCACGCAGGGCAGCTGCTGGAGCTCCACAAACCCATCCTCATAGAGTGACCAGCCCAAATCCGGTGTCCCGAGGGAGATTTTGCCTTTCCCCTGCAATATGGGGGTCACACCTGGTGGCTCAGGGCTTGCCCAAGGCTCTGCACTCAGGAATCAGTCCTGGAAGTGCTCAGGAAACCATAAGGTCACATGCAGGGCAAACGCCACTGGACTATCGTTCTGGACCTCAACATCTTTATTTTTAAATATTCCATATATATATTGATTGAGCAAGTCCCCAAGACCCCTCTGTGAGAGTTTCCATGAGAGAAGTCACACACGGACGACTGAACCCCATGCAGCAGGTGGCCATGGGCAAGTGGGCCCGTGGAACACAGTAATGTCTGTCTCTGGGCAGCCCGGCCATCACTCACGGCAGCTGTGGAAAACTGTATTTAAATGAGAAATGCTAAGCATTGAAAGGTTGTCTTTATTGACTGAGATTCATTATCAGAAATTAGTTGGTTCTTGGGTAAACAGTTTATAGCAAGATATAAATATGTTCCACTGACCCATGATCTGGCCCCATAGACTGGAAGTTACTGGCAGGGCAGTAAAAGGTTCTGATGGCCATTAGCCCTTTGGCATTCCGTGGCGTCTCTGCCCCTGGTGCCAGGAAGTGGGTGTGGGCTTTGGAGTTTAGGATAATTTGCCTCTGATAGTCCATTCTTCCAAGGTCTAATATATATTGTCCAAGTTTATGGGTCATAAAATAAACCTCGAGCTTACAAAAATTTACATGACAATATTATTTGTTTTAAAGGCTCTGTAAATTTTAGTGCAGCAAGAATGATGATATAAACCCCCAAACACATTTTTAAAGTTCCCCAAACTGCACAAGAGAGCATTCAGGGTCTTGTCCTGGCACAGAGGCAGCAGATGGGCAAGGCCCGACTCGTGGGACAGTCACTACAGCCCAAGGCACAGGGACAAGCCCCAGGGAAGGAGAAGGAGGTGCTGAAGCCTGGCCTCGAGGCCTGACCTGCCCGATGTGGCGGACTCTGAGCTTCCCCCAGAGCTGAGGGCTGGAACTGGGCCTGGGTCTGGTTGAGAACTTCGTCCATCTCTGCCCTTCTGGGTACTCGCACATCTCTGTCCTTCTGGGTACTCGTCCATCTCTGTCCTAGGTATTCGCCCATCTCTGTCCTTCTGAGTGTCTGTCCATCTTTGTCTTTCTGGGTGTCCATCCATCTCAGTCCTTCTGGGTGTCAATCATCTCTACCCCTCTGGCTGTCCACCCCTCTGTCCCTCTGTCCTTCTAAGAGTCCATCCATCTCTGTCCCTCTGGGTATCCATCCATCTCTGTCCTTCTGGGTGTCTGTCCATCTCTGTCCCTCTGGGTACCTGTACATCTAAGTGCTTCTGGGTGTCCGTCTATCTCTGTCCCTCTGCCTGTCCGCCTGTCCATCATGCCATGCCATAGGAAGCTCAGGCAACATCATTTCTCAGTGTCTTGCTATAGCACGTCATTTCTCAATGTCTTGCTGTAGCATGTCCCACCTGGTGACAGGGACATCTGGAGGCCAAGGTCAAGCAGGACCTCCTGTGCCCTCACAGGGGGCCAACGTGGGGGCTGGAGCAATAGTCCAGAGGGGAGGGCGTTTGCCTTGTACGCGGCCTGCTCGGGTTTGATCCCCGGCATTCTATATGGTCCCTGAGCACCATCAGAGTAATTCCTAAGCGAAGAACCAGGAGTAACCTCTGAACATCGCCAGGTGTGACCCAAAAAGCAAAAAAAAAAAAAAAAAAAACAAAAACGAACAGGGGCCAACGTGCCTCTGCTCCAGCTCCCGGCATGGTGCAGCCAGCGGCCGCTTGCTCTCCCTCTGCAGGGCCGAGGCTCTTCCTGCCTGGTCTCCCTAAGTGGGACCGTCCTGGCTCCCAACCTCTGTCCCACCCCAAACCTCCCTGCAGGCTTCTCCCAGGGGCATGCGGATGGTCATCGCCCCCTCATCCTGCAGAGGGGGTGGCCTACGCCTGCTGTCCGTGTGGCTGCATGTCCAACATCTGACCCAGATGAGATTATCCTTGCCTGACTGCACTTGTAGCCCCAAGCTGGGGCGGGCCAGTACCCCCACAAGCCTCTCTGGACACACACATGCACACACTTAGATGCCACGTTCACAGCCACTCAGACTCTCACAACCCTCATTCACACCCCCCCACTCACACCCACACTTACCTACACACGCACACACATACACACACAAACACACTCGGTCCTGTGGATTCTGCCTCGGAAAAGCCCCTGTGATGAACACATTCATCATCGATGAGGACGGGCGTCTTCTTGGCCCCTGCAAAAGCCCCTTTCCCAGAAGACAACACTGGCATGGCCATAGCCATGGGCACATGGGGGATGAGCCCCCTCAGTACTCACAGGGGAAGAGGCGCCATGCAGTGGGGGTCGCCGAGATCACAGGCCCCGAGTCACCCAGCCTGTCGCCTCTACTCCTGGGTCCTGTTTTCTGTGCTGTGGGGATCTCTGCTGGGCAGGGGCTCTCAAAGCACTAGGGGCTCGGGCTGGGCATGCTGAGAACCAGCCTCACTCCTGCGGTGGATCTTTGCTCCCTCCGAGTGAGCACAACAGTTTCTTCCAAGAGTACCGTTGCAGGGACCATGGCCAGCATGAGGGCAGCATGGCCGGGCTCTGGGCAGAGTAAAGTGGAGCAGGCGACAGAGCCTCTGGCATCCGAGGGGCGTGGTTGGCTGCCAGCGTGTTCCAGAAGGACGGGAGCAGAGACAGATGCAGGCTCACCCCTGTGCCCAGCCCTCGTAGGCAGTGATGAGGACGAGTAACCCAAGGGCCTCACCTTCCCTGTAAGCTGCAGGAACTCACAGACCACCAGACACCACAGAAATTCAGGAGGCCTTCCTGGAGGAGGTGACATATGGCCTCCATGCCAGCCTAGGTCAGTTGCAACAACCTTGCAAAGTCTGATTAAAGACAGGAGGGGGCGCCCGAGTCTGCAGCTGCCTTACCTGGGGACATGGTGTCCCGGGTGTCCCTTCTACTTCATTCTCTGTCCTCCCGGCTCTCCCAAAGGCTGGCTTCTGTGGAGAGCAATTCCTGGGGTCCTGCCAAGTGAAGGGACCTGGGAAACCGTGCAGAGGGGCCTGGGCAGCCCCGGCGACCCCCAACCTCTCCCAAAGGCCCCTGGGAAAATGTGTGGATAGCCAGACATTTGGGTCTCCTGTCCACTGCTGAGCGGCCCTGCTGGCCTCACACGCCACCTTCTCCAGGGGGTCTCAGGGTTCAGTGCTCAGCAACTTACCAGACCCGTCTCCAGCATCCAAGCCTGCCTCAGGGACCCTGATGGCTCCAGCAGGAAGCAGGTGCTGAGGCCTAATGAGAGAGTCCAGAGCTGATTTATCTGGGATCTGGTTACAGGGCCTGGGGGACACCTGAAACCCAGCCCCAAGGGCTCATAGACCTTCTGAGGTCAAAGGGGAGGAGTGAACAGCAGGTAGAAGTTGGGGGATTCCCAGGGACAGGCCACTCAGGGTGAAACCCAAGGAGCCCCCCAGTGGGCACTGCTGAGTCTTCAGGCTCAGAGCCAGGCACAGGCCCAGGGTGGAGCCGCAAATGTTCCCCGGCAGAAGAGAGCAGCAGCAAAGTCACCCTTGCTCTCCCAACCCCTGGGACTTCCCCTGAGTCTGAGCTCAGGGAGAGGAAGCAGAGGCGCCCCCTGCCCCGTTCTGAAGCTGAGCTGCAGAGACGCTGTTTCCCAGCACACAGCAGTTGTGTGGCTACATTTGCTACCGGTGGCCCCGGCCATGTCCACTGCAGTTGGCCCTGCCAGCTCTGTTCACTACAGAGCTCATCCTGCTTTCTTGGCACGCAGAGTCCCCCACGACGCTGGGTGGAAGGGTCCTTGGGGGCAGGAAGGGCCATCAGCCACGCCACCTCCTTCCTCAGAGAAGGTGTCTCCAACGGCGGCCTTATCCTGGCCACGCCCGCAGGGGCTCTGCAGTCAGAATTAGGGGTGGCCCCTTCCTAGGGGAAGAGAGAGACTCACGGACTCGGTGGCCACGGCTGAGCACCTGAGAGGGAGGCGCCAAGGGCAGAACCAGGACCAGGTCCCTGCGGGGCAGCGTTTTCCTTCTGAGATCTTCAGTTGACTGGACGCGGTTCCCCCGTGACAGGCGCAATCTGTTCTGTTTCTCCACCTTCCAAGCATGCCCCCAACACACAGCCAGGTCGTTACACTGTCCATCACCCCAGAGGCCAGGCAGCCCTTTGGAGCTGGCGCAGTGACTGCCCTGGGCTCTCCCTCACAGGCGTGCCGTGAGAAGCTGAGTAAGAGGCGGGAAGATGAAGTGAGTTGAGGGCCGGATCCCACGGCTCTGGCCGAGTCGTCCTGGGGGCTTCTGCAGTCTCTTCTCTCCAGGCCCTGCCAAGCTCACATCATCCCCACACAGGCTGTGCAAAGGCCCTGGGGCTAGGTCACGTGACACCCTCCCCTCCTCCCATAACACAGAGAAGCCAAAGTCAGAGAATGTTCCAGAAGACTCCTGGCTCCTCGGACCCTTCCGAGTGTTCCACAGGCACTAAAGTAGCATCTGACACTGGGACCAACATTTCCAGTGCCTGCATCTCCCTCAGCCACCTGATAAGTGTCGTCTGCCATCAGCCCTGGGCCCCTCCATGCGGGACAGCTACGGACACTCAGGGTCTACGGATCCCTTCTGGCTGGGTGAGGTCCCCTGAGACTTGTCACCCAGGACACCGGCTCATGCCCTGATTCCAGAAATCTATCTCTGTCCACGCCTCTGCTGGCCAGCGATGGGGCCCCTCAGAGGCCCTGGAGAGCCCATCCCAGACGGGGCAGTGTGGAGGCCACGGGCAGGGCCCAGAGCGGCGCTGGCTGTGCCTGTAATCCACGGTTTGTTGGGAATGAAAGAGGCTTTGGTCTCCCGCGGTGCGCCGAGCCCAGCGACCGCCGTGACACCATGGGCCGGGCACGTGGCTTTGAAACAGAGCAAACTCGTGTGAGCAGCCACTGCCGAGTTCAGAACAAACACAGGGGGTATGTTTAGTTATTTGTTTTTGTAGTAAAATAAAATATTTATTATCCGCAGACACCTACTGTGAACAGAGAGGTAGGGCACTGCGCTTTCATCTCCGGGCGTCTTGTTTGACTTCCATTAGGGATGGATTACAGACCTGTGGGTTTTCATGAATTCAGAAAGTCCACTTTGAACACGGATTTCAAAGCCTACGGGGGCGCGGATGTGAGAGGAGGTTCCGAGGAAGGCACCTGTTGCACGGCCCAGCAGACGGAAGGGTCCCACATGCGCCCTGGCGTGTCTCCCCTAATAAGGCAGCGGCATTAGAAGCGCCCAGTGCCTGGTCCCTGCCATGATTAATGCGGTCCTGGAGTCCACAGGAAACTGCGGCTGCACCAGCTTGGCCTTCTCGTGCCTCTCACTCAGCCCACGAATCGGAGCAGCCAGGCAGGAGCTGCTGTCTGGAGGATGCCTTGCTCACGAGCCACCCCCACACAGTGGTCTTGGAGTCCCCCAGAGCTGGACTACGGCAGCAGCAGAGACGCTCTTGGCCCAGCAGCAGTGACCGTCAGGAGAGCCACTCTTGGGCCAGCAGCAGTGACCATCCAGGGACAGCAGCGCCCGTGCCCAGTGCTGCCCTGCGTGTATGGGTCTAGCTTGTCAGATCTGTGCTTGCAAGAAAGTCCACGGAGTCCTGGTGTGTCCCTGCAGGGGCGCAGAGCCAGGCTGGGGCTGACACAAGCTGGGGTGTTGTCTCCCTAGAGGATGTTCTAGCTGCCACCTTCACCTTGGCGAGGGCGTGCTGCTCTGCTGGGTTGGCCACAGTGCGGTGGGGGCTCTCTGGGCAGGGCACTCAGCAGCCACAGGACAACGGTGACACCAGAGTGTCCACAGATCACCCTCAGTGGATTCAAGGCCAGAGTGACCTCATCAAAGATGAGAGCCTGAATCTAGAGGCTGGGATGGCTCACGGGCACCAGCTAACGGCGCCGTCCCTCCCTCACGGCTCCTCCTCTCTCCCCTTCCTCTCTTCTCCTCCTCCTCCTCCTCCCTCTTCCTCCTCCTCCTCTGCCCCGCTTCTCTCCCCTCTCCTCCTCTTATTTCTCCCCCTTCCCTCTTCTCTCCTGCATTTCTTATACTTTGTGTCCCCCGCATATCACCGTCCTGGGGTGGTGTCCTACTGCTGACCACGGCCTTCTCCCACAAGGGGGACGATCCCGGTGCTGCGGGGTCCAGGCTGGAGTTCCTGTGGCTGTGGGCACACCTTGCTCCTCATTCAAGTCTCTGATGACTCCTCTGGGACATGGGCATGACCCTGATGCCATCCCCTCAGCTGCTGCGCCAGCCCCCAGTCCCCGTCCAGGAGCGGACATTCTCTCCAGAGCACCCGGTCGGTTCCTGGCCCCAGCTCTGATGGCCGTGGTCCTCCCCTGGCTTTGCTATGACCCTGACCACTACCCCAGCTCCATCATCAGGAGTGAGAGACTTTTACTCTTGGGACCCAGAATCCCCACTCGCGGGTGTGGACAGGCCTTTGTGATGACCCGTCCTCACCACAAAGCCATATCCACAAGGTGGAGTCCACACATGGGCGCTCTGTCAGGAGGAGGGGGCTAGCCTATGGCATGCCTGAGGGGCTCCTGGCCATACCCTCACCAGTGACCGGTGCTTTCTGGTTGCCCCCAAGACCCCTGGTGCCAGGGGTCTGACTTGCTGCGTCAGAGGTGACACGCGGGGCTGTCTCTACTCTCTTCATCCCAGTCCCGCCGTCTGCCAGGCTCAGCCACCCCGACGGCCAGGACTCTGGGACACCCTCGGACGTGCTGTGCTGCCCTTCCTGTGGGAATGTCACCGCCCAGTGTCCATGCCCAGGTGCGGTGCTGGTCACCCTGCACACAGGCTTCCTCAGAATGGGGGACCTTGGCTGTGTCTCCAGAAGCCTGCAGCCAAGCTGGGGAGCCCGAAGGTGTTCCACTCCTCTTCGTCCACCCGTCCCACCCGGGAGGTGTCAGCACACTGGCCACTGGCTCCTGGCAGATGGCCCTGGGCCTGCAGAGCCCTAAGGGGTAAGTTCCAGCCCCTCCAAGGGCACTTCGACATGGGTCCGCCCAGCAGAGGCTGCATGTCAGGTGGGCATACACAAGGCAGGAGGTCAGCGTGCTGCCCGCACCCTAGGGCCCTGCCCAGCCTTGCCAAGAGTAGCCATGGCCCAGTACACCCTTAGAATTCTCCTGAGCTGTCCCACTGGGCCCTGAGCCCCGAAGCAGACACTGCAGGGCTGCCCTTAGAGCCCAGCTTCTGCCTGCAGGGCTGAGAGGACGTCTGGCCGTCTCACGGCCCAACAGGCCGCAATCTCGCTGTGGGCGAGTGGGGTCAGCCTCAGTCTGGCTGCATCTCCATGGCTCCTGTTCTGGAAGCTTCTTCCTCCAGGACCTCAGCAGACCCCATCTGTGCCCATGGAACCTGGGGAAGCCCAGCAGGTTGGTGCAATGACAGAGATTTTATCTCAGCAGTTCCCACACACATGGGGTGGTGCAGGAGCTGGGCTAAAAAGGTGCAGATCACGTGTGTTCCTGTGTGTGCCGGCCTGTGTCTGTGTGTGCCTATGTGTGCAGACATGTGTGTTCCCTCCGTGCGTTGGCCTGTGTCTGCGTGTGTGCTTGCATGTGTATATTCCTTTGTGTGCCAGCCTGCGTGTACCTGTGTGCACACATGCATGTGTGTGTGTGTGTCTGTCTGTCTGTATCTGTGCTATCTGTGTGCACGTGCGTGTGTTTCTATGTCTGTCTGTGTGCGCATGTCTTGGGGTGCGCCTGTGTGAGCATGCATACCATTGTATGCCTGCCTATGAACGCATGTGTATTTGTATATTTGCATACATGTGCATGCATATCTGTGTGCATGTGTGTGCCTGTGAGCATATGTACCTATATATACGCATGTGTGCATGTATGCCTGTATGATCCTTGTGCCCATGTGCATCCTAGCATATGTGTCTGTGTGCATATACAGGTGCACATTCTTGCATGTGTGCCTGTATACATGTATGAACATGTGTGCCTATGTACATGCATGCATTCTCGCTTGTGTGCCTACGTGTGCTTCTGTGACCCTCAGGAGAGGTGGGTGTGGTGCTGGACCCCCGTCTCTGATGCTGGGATGCCCCCTGCAGGCACACGCCCAGCCCCGCAGGCATGCTGGAGCTTGCAGCAGCGGCCAGGAGCCAGGGCCCACCAGAACCCCTTCTCCCGTGAAGCTGATCGGCGAGAAGCCAGCAGAGAGCTGCGTGATGATTTGTTCCAAAATCGGGTGATCTGAGATGAAAAAACAGGAATTATGATTCCTGACTGATATTATCCTGGCTACGGTTATATTTAATTAAAAATTTTTATGAGCCCCCATCATCTGAAGTAATGGATGTGCTCTGAAATGGACTCGCTCCCCCACTTGGGAAGGCCCTTGTTGGGGCGAGAGACGGGCCTGAGAGTGGGGGTGGGAGCCCCGAGCACCTGCAGCCTGTCTGCACCTCTCTGCCAGGCCAGGGGTTACAGGACACCCCTCACTCTGCGGAGCCAGGACGCCCCCTCTGCGGAGCCAGGACAGTCTCCACTAACAGAAGGACCTTGGCAGCAGAGCCAGGAAGCTAGGAACTCCCCCTCCCCCGGGTGCTCGGAAATGCCCTGGAAGGAACATCCATACATCTCTCTCTTCCCACCCACAGCCCTGGGGGGCTGACGCAAAACCCAACAGCGGAGGGTGGGGGAGCATCTCAACTGTTGGGGGGGATTTTAAGAGAATTCTTTAATATCAGATTAAGCCCATTTTGATTGTAAATCTATTTTCAGCTCACCATTACCAAAGAATATTACAAGAAAACTCTGTTTTATGAAGTTATTATGATTTAAACCGTTCTGCCGTTTCTCGCTGACTCTCACACACACTCTCCCTCCAGAGGCTCTGAATAAACCTGCAGATGCACATGCAGCGCTCGGGCTTGATCCTGCAGGCCGAGGCGGTTCCACGGACTCCTTTATTATTTTCCAGGGCGCCACAGGGTTGGGAAATGCGTCTCCCTGCAGCATGCAGCAGGCGGAATTCCGTGGCTCTGGGCCTCCACATGCTCAGCCTGAGGGGGCCTCTCCCCAGACTCGGGGCCCCTGGCATGAAGGGTCCTTCCGGCAGGGCTCTGAGTGCTCTGAGCTGCAGGTCTGCCTGGCACGCAGCGTCCATGGCCCTGCAGTCCCGGCTCTGCAGGCTTCTGGGAAGGGCTGAGCCACAAACAAACAGAAAGAGCCAGACTCAGCCCTGTCCTGCTTGGGACAGCGGCCTTGAGCGCTGGGCTGCCCTTTGTGCCCCTGGGACAGGGCCAGCACACAAAGAAGCAGGCGGTCACAGGAAGGCCCCCGGGTGGCAGAGCACTTCCAGCTCTGAGCCAAAGAGAGGCCACGCCAGGCTTTAGGCCCCCAAAATGGCTAAGGCCAGACCCCTTCTTCCCAAAATCAGTGACTGAGAAATCCCCAGCAAAACTCGGATCTGATCACAGGAGCACAAGAGCTTCAGCCTCAAGGACCCCAAGTGGATGAACCTCAACTCAGAGGGTGAGGTTGTGGCTGCTCCATGGGAAAGAATCTTTAGAGATGGTCAGTCCTTCACTGCCCTAAGGGCCACCTCCGAGACCCCACTCATGAGCCCTGGACAGAGGAGAGAAGGTTCTGGAACACTGGACAGAGAAGAGAAGGTTCTGGAACACTGGATGCGGGTAATTTTCTGGAAGACCTGGGACTCCCTAACGCCCGGTGCTTGATGCTTTGCATAGCTTGGCTCCAGGACTGGCAGTACCCACAGATACAGAGAGGCCACATTGGACTGGGTGCAGGCCTGTGTGTGGGGGACGTGCCCAGGACTCCACCCTCATGGCCCAGCACCTTGAACAGGCTCTAGAAGATGCCTGAGATGCCTCTGGCCCCTTCCAGGACCCTGGGGGTGAGCACCCCTCCCCCATGCCACTCTGGTGAGGTGACCCAGCCCCCTGTGTCTGCAGCCACAACCTTGTGAGATGGCGCCGGGGCCAAGGGGCCATAGCTCTGCCCTGGTCTGGGTGTCCGGACCCTGCTCTGTCCTGATCCGGGGCATCCAGGCTCTGCTTTCTCCTGGTTACAGGTATCAGGCCCTTTTTCTGTCCCGGGCCTGTGAGCCCCACGAAGAGATGAGGCCTTCCAGGGTACCCGCTCTGTGCAACCCTCCTGTGAAATGCCGAGATCCAGCCCCCCAAGAGATGGTCCTTGCCCCAGGACCTTAGGATGTAGCTCAGCAGAAACAAGTCTGGATCATCGTGACTGAGCTGGCCAGTGCCCGCAGGCCCCTCACCCTGAACAGGATCTGTATGATTGCCACCTGCTCGGGGCACACTTGCGGCACAGGCATCAGGGGCAGTGGCCCAGGGGCTGGCAGAGATCATTCCCAGGCTCCCATCCTGGGCCTTGGCACATGGCGACCCCAGACCCAGCGCCCCGGGTCTGTGCCCCCAGCAGCCCTTCTCTTCCTCTGCACCACACTCCTTCCTGGGTCAGCAGGGAGCAGCCACCCCCAGAACTCCCCTGCTGCCTACTGGTGAATGGTGCCCAAATGCCTGAAGAACCTACCCAGGACTTTGCCCTTCGTGTCCACCACAAGCTGAAGGGAACGGCGTGTTCTTGCCAATCCTCAGTCTCGGCCGGGGCTGCGGCCAGTAATCAGCCAGGCCAATCCAGTCGCTTCCCATTTGGCACCGGTGGCTATCCGGTGACCTGTGGGAAATGAGTTGATGGTTTCAATCAAACAATAACCATGTTGGGTCACTCCCCATCAGGGGCAGAGGAGCTGGGCAGGGCCTGTTTGTCTAAGCCCATCACTCGTGTCAGTTCCAATGGTTGGTCTTGCCACGGTTCTGAGGCCCATCGCCCAGTGCAAGGATCTTGGGTTGGCGCAGCCCTGGCCGCTGGACAGAGGCGGCCTGGTGCAGGCAGATCCCCACACTGCAGGCCTGCAGTCCCTCTGGCACAGGCGGTGTGGCCCTGCAGGTTCCCCTGCACATCAGAGGTGACCATGTCCCTTATACACCCGGAATTCCATAATGCTGAGAAAATAGCCACCAGCTGATTCCAGGCCTGCAGGTCTCTTGGGCCTCTGGGTAGCTCGACCCTTTCCATGGCTGCTCCTGAACCTGCTCTGCTCATGCCTGGCTGAGCCTGGTCCTACCCGTCCAGAGCCAACTCTGTGTCTGCTTCTGCCCAGAAGCTCCAGTGCCAAAGCTAGCCTGCCCAGCCCAGCTCCTGGGCAGCTCAACCCCAGGACTAGGAACCAGCAGTTACCTGACCCAGACCCTAACCGTACAGGCCGGCCCTCGGCCATTGCCTCTCAGGACAGAGCTGACAGTGCTGGGCTCTGGATCTCACTGGTCACTTCCACGCCTATATCCAGGCCTGGCGGCAGAAGGGCAGAGGCTATGCCCTGAATAGAGTCTAGAACATTTCAGAAATGGAGATTTGGTGCCAGCCCAGCCCGCTTGGAATTGGCCCTGAATTACATAGTCAGGCAGTTAAATCCGAGGCCACACGTGGGGGCTGGGGGAGGGGCTCCAGGGCCTGTGACGTGAAGCCGGGTCCTTGCTGGAGGGGTCACTGACACCGCCTGGCAGACGCGTGGGCTAGGGGATGCTGTTTTCAAACCTTCCCTCTAGCCTTCCCTGAAGTTCATCCCAGGGCCCTTGGCTTGTTACCTCTTTGGCACGAGCAGGCCTGGGAAGGCAGATCCCAGCAGTTTTCTTGCTGTTTGGGAAGGAAGAACAAATGCATTTTCCCAGGCGGTTCGGCGTTGAACTCTGCCAGAACAGACATTAATCAGACCCCGGGCTGGAGAGTGATGTTGGCCTGGGATCCCCATCCTAAACGCATCAACTTACACATGATTCATTCCTTCGGAGGGGAGAGGAGCCGCAGAGGGGTGGGAGACAGCCAACTCCTGCCTGCTTTTTATGATGGAGAAAGAGAATAATTTAGCAGAACGGGGACATGCAGGGGCGGACAGGGCTTACGTTCTTCTAGGAACGCAAATCGCTGTTGGAGAGGCGTGGGGCGCCAGCGCAGCACCTCGGGAGAGCGGGCGGGCATAAATCTCTCCGCAGACCGAGCCCAAGCTTCATAAAGCCTGCACGGCTCTCGCTAGAAGGACGGGAGGCAGCTCTTGGGTTTCCAGCCACCTCGAAGTGGATAACCGAGGGCCACTGGAGTGACAGAGCCATGAGGAAACCTTGACTCACCTCTGATCCCTGCCCTCGCCTGGTTAAATCCCGAGGTAGGTGGGACGGACCCAGAATGGGAAGTCCCTGGACCTCCGCCGTGGCACTGCCCCTCCCCAGACTGCAAGCATTAGCTCCCGAGGTGCTCAGGGCCAACGGGCCCTGAGCTCTCTGCTCCATTAAAACAACGATTTTTATCTGCGAAATAATGGTAACCGCCAGGCTCACGTATGGAAATGCCGCCTTTGACGAATTTCATTTTGCACAGGAATATGTTTTAAATGAAATACTACCTGACAGATAAATTACTTGGCTTTGTGCATACAACACATAGATTTAGTGTTCCCTGCAGCCCAGATGGCTGGCGACAACTTTGGAGGTGCTTAAACATCCTGGTACATGAAGGCAATTTCTGCACTAATGCAAAACATTTGCCGAAGTGACCCCTGAGTGCAGACGGCCTCTATTAGCTGGAGGAAAGATCAGCCTCCGAGAAGCTGCTCCAAATGGGCCCGGGGACCTGGCCCTCCCCGACAACCGAAGGACCATTGTTATAACGCCGTGATCATGGGCTTGTGGTGACCTGCTCTGTCCATGCTCGCTCCAGAACTCCCAGTACTCGGAGGCCTTCCCCGGCAGCTGAGCAGGCAGGCGAGCCATTTGTTTTGTGTAATTGTGGTCTTTGTCATCTCTAATTTTAAATAGTAATGAAGAAGACAGCTGGAAATTCAGCGAGCTGCTCTCCCAATTCCCAACAAGAACAGAAACTCGGCAACCCTGAAGGAACCTCTCCAGGCTGTATGCGGAAATTAACAGTCTGTGCGGAAAACATATGTTGTACAGAGGCATCATCTTAATGCTAATAATGCCTGCCTCGGTGTCCAGACTGCGGGACCATCCTACAGGTGAACCCGTCTTATAATGAGAAACTTGCAGGACTAAATTGGTTGGACGGAGGCCAGAGCGGAGCCGCTGAATGCCAAGTTTTGCCCGGAGGAAATGGTACAGGAAGCAAGACAAAGACCAACATTCTAGTCCTGAACCGAACATTAAAAGATGAACAACAACAAAAAAAAAGAGCCAGGAACCTGAGTGTGTAAAACGAAGAGGTGTCCTGTGGGGGCTCTAGTGAACTAGAAAAAGCTCCAGGTTTATGCCAAAGCATGTCTGCTAAACTGATATGTGGGCCAGAGAGGCCCAGGGCCCAGGAGTCAGGGCCCCAATCCACCTTCTACACACACACACACACACACACACACACACACACACACACACAAACTGGTGGTTGCTTCTGTTGATCAGAGCAAGATGCAAGCAGATGCAAGAACATTGGCCCCTGAGGTGATCCAAGGCCTCGACAGGTGACAGGTTGAACCACCTCAGGGCCGTGAGAGGACGATCTTCCTGTTTCCTGGTGGATCCACAGCACCGAGACGTCCAGGTTCCTAGGCCAAGGCTGGCAGATCACAGATGTGCTGCACATACAGCCAATTCCCATGGCCTGAACACAGGAAAGTTCTGGAATGGATGTCCAAGGGAGGAGAGAAACCAGCGCTGGTCTGTTTCCCTAGACATGAAAGGCCGGGGCTGGTCACACAGGGCTGAGACTGGGTGTTCTAAGGGCGATTCCCTCCAGGTCACTACTTGTCCAGCAGACCCCGCTGACTCAGATCTGTCTCTGGGGAAAGCAACGAAGAGCTCCGTGTCCCTCTGGACCAGGGTGCCAGGTGCAGGTCACAGAGTCTGAGCAGCATGGCCTCCTCTCCCGGTAGACAAAGGCCAGCCTTAAAGGCCAGGAGCAAAAAGGCCAGGACCCCTTGTGTCTCTTGATTTCCACCTGTGCGTGGGCCACGGTAGCTGGGCTGGTCCTGGTCATTTTCTGGGCCTTCCCCAAGAGGCTTGGTCAGGGACTGGCTTTCACCTGTATGGGCAGTAGTGGCTAAGTCCTCCCAGAGGACAGAGCAAAGGCCTTGGGCTCTACCCCAGGAATGGAGACAGACATGACAGGTGTGGTTCCTGCCACAGTCTGGGTCCCTCCCACGCCTGAACTCTGTCCGAGGGCTTCTGACCGCTGGTATAGACAAGACTGGCTGAGAGTACAGAGGGGTCTGCGAGGAAGTGAGGCCCAGCGTCTCCTGCTGGAGTCCCGCAGACACAGTGACAGGTCCAGGCTCACTCGGGGGCCCAGGGGCAGGTGTGGGCTCGCTCCGGGAGCTGATGGGCAGGTCCTGCTAACAAGGTTTTCAAGCTGCTAAGGCCAATTTTGAAGGTTTGCCCAAGAAAATAAGACCAAGATTAAAGAAATATAAGCAATACTTAATGGAAGTGAAATAACGGTAAGCTGTTGTTTATAAACGCATGTTAGCATGGATTTCCAAGCAGGAAAGTGAGAACACGAAAATAAGGCAAACATCTGCTGGAATAAACTCCCACAGGCTGTGGCAAAGCAGCATGGAGGAGTGAGAGGGAAACAGTTAACGATGAGGTGCATAGCTCATAAAAGTTGGCCCAGAAAAGTCTATGATTAACCATAACCACCATATGGTTCATTGGGTCCTGCCAGGAGTGATCTCTGTAAACAGAACAAGGAGTCAGCCCCAAGAACCAACAGGAGTGACCCAAAAAAATGAGAGAGGATGAAAGAAAGAATGAATGAAGGAAAAAGGAAGAAGAAAGGGGAGAATGAAAGAGAAAGAAAGAAAGAGAGAGAGAGAGAGAGAGAAAAATAGAAAGAGAGAGAAATAGAGAAATAGAGAAAGAAAGAAAGAAAGAAAGAAAGAAAGAAAGAAAGAAAGAAAGAAAGAAGGAAGGAAAGAAGGAAGGAAGGAAGGAAGGAAGGAAGGAAAACAGGAAGAAGGAAGGGGAGAATAAAAGAAAAGGAAAGAAAGAAAGAAAGAAAGAAAGAAAGAAAGAAAGAAAGAAAGAAAGAAAGAAAGAAAGAAAGAAAGAAAGAAAGGAAGGAAGGAAGAAATAAAGAAAAAGAAAGGAAGAAAGAAATAAAGAAAGAAAAAGGAAGAAAGAGAGAGAAAGAAAGAAAGAGAGAGAGAAAGAAAGAAAAAGAAGAAAAGAAAGAAAGAAGAAAGCTGTACATGAAGTCTAAATCAAGGCATATAATTAAATATTAATTACAGATATAGTTTTTCTATAGAATGTTGACTAGAAAATGAAGAGAAGAGAATTCCAAATGCTGTTTTTGGACCCAACTCACAGCAAACAGAATCCACTCGTTTATGAATCACTTGAATCACTTGAATCCCGTTATTCGTCTATTTGCTCGAGAGGGCAGCAGTAACATTTCCATTGGACTCTATCACATGCCAATGTAGCCCAATGGCATCTGGTTGATTCAGGAATATGAAGAGCCTCAAACCGTTCCTTCAGGGTCTTTACAAGGAAGTCTGACCATCTGTAGGTGGGCGGCCACGTGATCTTTTGACATCCCGTGGGATCCAGTCAGTAATGGCTCTAGTCCAGCAGTTGTCTCCAGATCACATTACATGTCCATCCCATCTGATTTTCAATGCCTTGGCAAAGCGTCCCTGATTCTGGAATAGCGACAGAGGTCAGAACTCCGGATTCCTTCTCTCACTTGAGTGAGGCGTGATATTCCAAGCATAGCTTTTTCGATTCCTCTCTGGGAGACCCGAACAACATTCTCATCCTGCTTTCATAGGGCCCAGGTCTCTGATGAGTATGTTAATGCAGGGAGAACGGTGGAGTCGAAGAGATGTGCCCGGAGCTGGAGGTTCCTTGTCCCTTTAGCTATTTCTTCGATGCCTTTGAAGGCATTCCATGCCGCTCTCTTCCTCCTGCGCAGCTCGGGTTTTAGGTCGTTCATCATGTTGACTTCTCGACCTAGGTACACATAACTGCTGCATTCAGAGATGTTTGTTCCATTGAGAGTGAATGGGGCCTCTGAAACTAGTTCATTTTTCATGAACATAGTTTTCTTCACATTCAGCTGTAGACCTATCTTTCCACATTCTCGGTCAAAGTCATCCAGTATTTGTGCCACTTGGCTAATGTTTGGTGTTATTAGAACAATGTCATCAGTGAAGCGAAGGTGGTATAGTTGCCGGCCATCTATCTTCACTCCCATTCCTTCCCATTCTAATTGTCGCATCATGTTCTCAAGGGTGGTGCTGAAGAGTTTTGGTGAAATGGTATCACCCTGTCGAACCCCTCTTTTGACATCAATGATCACTTCTTTGTAGAATGGTGAGATTCTGGTGGTAAATCCGTAATACAGCTCATGAAGGATCTTGATGTATTGGGTTTGAACACCCTATTTGGCTAGGGCTTCGATGACTGCTTCAGTCTCCAGTAAATCCAAAGGCATTCTGTAAATCAATGAACGTGAGACAGAGCAGCATCTTGTACTCCTACAAACCTCAATGAGCTTGGTTACCGTGTGGATATGGTCGATTGTGCTGAATCCTTTCCGGAAGCCAGCTTGCCCGCATGGTTGTCCTTCATCTAGTGTTCTGCCAATCCTGTTCAGGATTAGTCGTGTAAACAGCTTGTAGATGACGGACAACAGGCAGATGGGGCGATAGTTACCGATGTCGTGAATATCTCCCTTCTTGAACAGTAGAACTGTCCTGCTGGTTTTCCATTGGGAGGGTACCTTGCATTCGGACAGGTAGCATGTGAAGAGCCGAGCTGGTGTATTGATGAGTACCGACAGCAGATTCTTCAGGTGTTTTGGTCTGACTTTGTCTGGGCCTGGTGCTGTTCCCTTCTTTACCAACGAGATGGCATGTCGGATTTCAGAAGGGCAAAGCGTTGGGAATGACATATTCATCCTGTGGAATTTGGTATGTGGGTAGGTGGATGTGGCTATCAAAGAGATCTGAGTAGAAGTCCTGGATAATCTTCTCCATTGCCTTTCTGGAAGATGTGATAGATCCATCAGGGCGTCGGAGGGCAGTCATCTTGGTCTTATAGTTGGAGAAGGACAAGCATGTGAATGCTTTTCCCGGCTTCTGCTGCATCTTCCAATATTTCTTTGAGGTCTTTGAGGTCTTCTTTATTGTTTCTCTGCACCGTTTAGCAAGCTTGGACATTAGCATTTGGTCTCCTGGGGCTCGTGCCTTGCTGCCCTCCAGTTCCTGGAGACGTCCACCTCCATATTTTAGCTATTCATGAATATCCGAGGAAAATGTGAGCATTCTACGCATGAAGGTATCTTGAAATAAGTTGCAAAAAATAATGAACTTAAAAATGGTCATGTTGTAATTCCTTAACTAGAGATGGACAGGTAACCAATGGGTCTTTCCTTGGTCACACACCCGTAATAGCCACCAGGTGAATAGCTCAAATATGGAGGTGGACCTCTCTGGGAGCTGGAGTGCAAGAGGAAACCGTCACAGCAGGAGGGAGGGGAGCTAGGCAGAAGCTACAGGAGTAGCTCCAGAACCGAGCAGGAGAGGGAAATTGTGGCAGATTTAAACCCTGCCGCTTTCTGGGAAAAACTATTTCAATCACATAGCAACAGGTGATGTTTATTATATAAAGATTTCCTGAAATCTAATAAGAAAAGAAATTAAGAGCCAGTCTGAGAAGTGCACTTCACCAAAACCACAAGACGCAGCAAAGCATGACAAATGCTTTCCCACTGGTGGAAGAAACAGTCTTCAGATAAGGCTTGGCTTCATTGGTGCTCCGATGTCTCATGTTATGGGTTTATGGTAGGTTCCCTGATGGGCGCATCTGGAAGACTGGAGGCGAGAGTCCTGCCACTACAGGGGTTCTGGAGGTACCCGGCCACGCTTTGGCAGGAAACATGTGCGCTCAGCCTGTATAAGCACACATAGCCATGGAAACACACACATAGCCATGGAAACACACACACCCCATAGAAACACACACAGTACATGGAAACACACACCCCATGGAAACACACATACCCCATGGAAACACACATGCCAAATGAAAACAACCCCCCAGGGGAAACACCCCCGTGGAAACACACACGCCCCACCATGGAAACACACACACACAGCCCATGGAAACACACACAGCCCTTAGCATGTTACTGCCTCTTCAGAAGGGACATGTCAGCAGCACACATGTGGGATGTGGTCAGTGTAGTTTCACTGTAATGGTGCCAAGGGTGGTGGCTGGGGACATGGTCACTACCCACCCAGAGGAGTACCTGGGGACATTGGTCATTGCACTCTGAGGCCTCTACTTCTGCCTGTGGATACTGTCCAAGGTGGAACAAGGTCCCAACCTGGCTGGATCAGTAAATGCTCAGCAACACACACACGTCTTGCTGTGTCCATCCTGCTCTCCCTGTGCTCTGGACACTCCCCAACCTGGATGATCTCAGAGGACTCTAGATCCAGAAAACTGAAAGGTGAAACCGAAGCGTGAGTCAGCAAACCTCCGGCATCTGCTTGCGTAGTCACACGCCCACCTAGGGACCAACCTGTTCCATTGCAAAGAGTCTATTCAAAGTCGGTGAGTGGGTTTAGCAAAGGGCCCCGAGTCAGCCCTGGGTCACCCTCACCTACCTTCTCCCTAAGCCTTTTCTTTCGGACACAGTCACGTAGAGCCAAGTATGTGCGGTGTCACCCACACCTGCTATCCTGTACAGGGAACCGGTCTCTAGAACATAAATTTGGGGACTCCCGGATCCCTCGGAAGGAGCGGTAGCTGTGCGAGCTGTCTCATGGCCTCAGCAGTCCCCAAGGAGCCCATTCAATGGCACTGGATGGTCAGTGGGCTCGAGCAGCTGCTGAGAAGCCCGGTCCAGGAGAATGACCTGCTTCAGGAGATGCTGCCTGTTCAGCCCAGCTGCGTTTTGCCTGGATCACTTTGAATTTATCAAAGGCCCCATGAGCCTTCTCCCCCAAAGGGAGATTTGGGCAGTTGAAGGTGCTGCTGCCCAGGTCAGCTCCTGGTTGGGTGCCCAAAAGGGAAAGATAAACTCAAGCCCTGGCAGGAGCCGAGCAGCGCTGGCTGATGGGTCCTGGACTCTGGAGCTTCAGTTTGATTTCAGGAGAAATCGGTGTTTTCTGATTCACGGAGCAAGTCGCGAGCTATCTCGGGGTAATTTATAGCCATAAACCTGGAGTGTCTGAACAGAAATGACAAATTAAAAAGGCGTGTAAGACAGAGAGAAACACAGCAAAAAACAAACAGAAAATGGAGTGGCGGGTTGCACATTGCGTCCCAGCTACGGCGCCTCGGATCCCCATAATAAAAATTAGACATAAAATTGACATATTTCCCAGGAACTCTATCCATGGGCTGGGTTGCCAAGTCCTGCTATAATTTTACACGGAGCAAAAACTTCATGAGGGAAGGCAAATGAGGCGTTTTGATCTATGAGCACAGACCTCAATGTCTAGAGATCCTGAATGTGCTCATTTGATTTGTCTTGGAGCAGAAGAGAGAGAGAGAAAGGGTTGGGGGGAGTAAATCCAAGCACACAGGAAATTTGCACTTTTTCATATCTGAGCGCCAAATGAGCTGCTGAAATACAAGGGTGGGTTCAGGGGCTGTTCCCTGCCTCTGCTTGTGGGTGGGGGACCGACAGGGGGCTGTGTGGGCTGGGGTGAGTGGGGGTTGGGTTGGGGTGCAAGGTGCTGGCGCTTGGCTGCTCTGCTCTGCCCAGTGTACTCCAGAGATTTGCAAGAGCTCGGGCCTGAGCTTGGAAAGAAGCGTGTGGAGACCCAGACATGGATCCCGCCCCAGGGGGCTGGGGGTCTGCAGCTCCCCCAGCTGCACGGCTTCCTGCCAGCTTTTCCTTTGACAGGAAGGCAAGGCGCTCGCTGATGGAGTGCTTTCGGGTCCCTGCTGGTCTCAGATTTTTAAATATTAAGCCAAATACTCAATGTAATAAAGCAGAAGAATTTAATTTTGAGTCTTGACTGCAGAGCACTGTCAAAAGAATTCTCTGCCGGGGAGGAGGCGGAGGCCGCAGCTCAGACGAGCTGTTGGTAGATTTCCAAGACTTAGAACATGGGCCCTGATGTTACTCCACAGCCAGGAGCCTGAGGCCTGGCTGCTTTTCAGGCCTGGCCCCTACAGCCAAATGGACGAGTGATCAAGTAGTCCTGGAACTCGCCTGGATCTGGCCAGGGCTGTTGGCTGGCCATGGGCAGTTGTATTGGAAAGGGGCGTAACCCTCTCCCTCTGACCTCGCTTCCCAGAGGGTGAGTGTCGGTGAAACCATTTCACCCACCCACTTGCACCTATCTCAGCCGGGTCTGTGTGGTCAGAGATCTGTCTGTGAGGGAGTGAGTGATCTCCAACAGGCAACAGCGTTGGCAGGCTGAGGGCTCAACAGTGGCCTGTGAACCCAGAGAGACAGTGCAGGGGTTAAGGCTGGGAGCTCGCACGGCTGAACCCAGTGAAATTCCAGCACCTCACAAGGTCCCTTTGGAAGAGCCAAGGGTGACCCTTGAGCACAGAGCCCGGCAGCACCTGAGCGCTGCTGAGTGTGTCCCGAAGAGAAAATAAGTAGAAAAACCCAAACAAGATGGCAGGGATCATCTTCCTAAGCCCCCGTGGCATTTTTCATCAGAGCAGGAGAAAACGCTACCCTGGATGCAATATAGCCCTGAAAGGGATCCTGCAAAGTGCTCGCAGCTTCAGGCAAGGGCTTGCAAACACACTGTCCTTGAGGGTCCAGCGCTGGGAGAGACAAAGCATTTTCTTGGGAAGCCAGAGCCATGACTCCAGGCAGCGAGCAGGATGACGGCCTTGCCAGTGCCCCAGAACCTGGCACTGCCCTCCTTCGCCCAGCTCTTCTCTGAGCTAGAAACCTGGTCCAGTTTGGAGAGCTGACCTCAGCTTACAGGAAGCGCAAGGTTAGGGATGGCCAAGGAAAAGACAAAAAGAAGCCCTTGGCTGACCACGTGAAATGACTCTGCTTAGGAGGGTTTCTGAAAGCGCCAGAGAAGCCGCCCATGACCCGGAGAGGGTTCAGTCTGAAAAAAGAGCCACACAGACATCTTGGGGGACACTTGGGGGCAGTACCAGCCTGGCCCACGTGGAGATGAAGTGAGGGAATTGTGAATAAAGTTGTCGTTGAGTGGGAGAATATCCTCCAGGGTGGCTTCAAGAGAAGTGGTTACTGTTCTTGCTTTCCAAAGGTACAGCGGGAACATCAGCTGGAGCCACGTGATTGGAGAAATGCCAGCAAGTGCTGATTTACAAGGATGAGGCTTCTGAGGAGCAGTGCTGGGGACCCCTTGGAGGCTTCTCATGATCCTTCCCTCTATTGGAAAATCATCTGCCTAGGTGGGAAGTCCCAGGAAAAGTGAAGGTGCTCACCGCCAGCAGGGAAGTACTTCCCATTGGAGACTGGTCACCTGAGCAAGTTTTATAGTCCAAGTCCCAGGAGGCTAGACCCATTCCCTAGCCCTGGGGGTAGATGGCATCAACTCTCAGCCTTGTGTTCATGTTAGGTTGGGTTTCTGGGCCACACCTGGCTATCTCCAGGGGACCCCATGGGGTGCTGGCGATGAAACCCTGGTTGGCAGCCTGCAAGTCAAGTGCCCTCCCTGCTATGCTACCACACTCTGGCCCATCAGATCTCTGCATTTGATCCTGGGTTGCCAGTGGGGCATGGTCACTCTGATAGGAGCACAGAGGACACACTGGACAGGACACTCCTCACCAACTGGTACAGCATCCTCAGGCACTTGATTTAGGGTTGGGACCACGCTGCTATTTCTAAAGAGTCTTAGACTGTGTGCACTGTCACATGTCAACTTTTTCCTAAGCCCAACTTTGTTCTGCCTCCAAAACTGTCTGAGTTTTCTGTGGCCACGGGAGACAATATAGCCCTGAGGATGTTACCTGGCCACGGCTTCCAGTGGCTCCCAAACCACATCACTGGTCTGTTTCCTTTGCTGCCTGACTGTGCTTAGTCATCTGCTGTGCTGGACCATTTACGTTTCCTCCCACACAATTTCTGCACTTCACCCACCTGCTCCACCAGAGGCAGCCCTCCCCAGCCCCCAATGGGTCTGCCTTGGAAGGACATCTCCATGTGGCCTACCTCAAATGGTACTTAAGTTTCACCACTGATTGATTTTGTCAGAAGTTGACTCTCTAAAACTTTCTCCTCTGTATAAAATTGTCCAGTCGTCAGAACTTCACCCAGCAGAAGAGCTGATCACAAGCCCGGTTCATCAATAAATGCTGGAGATCAGAGGTGACTACAAGAGTATGCCACCCTCACGGCAGAGTCTGGCAAGCTACCCCTGTCGTATTTGGTATGTCAAGTACCAATAACAATTATAGACCTCATTCCCATGACCTGATGGAATGGTTTGAGGCTCTTTGTGTTCCTGGAGCAAGCAGATGCCCTTGGGCTCACACTACCATGAGACAGGACATATGAAGATGTTACTGGTGCCTACTCGAGCAAATCGATGATGAATGGGAAGACAGTGATAATACAGTGATACAGTGATAAGGGCTTCAAGGGATAATCCTCACAACCAGCTTTATTCTAACATATTGTTATTGTGTGTACTTAATGGTGTTCATCCACCCAAAATCAATCCCCACCATCCTCTACCTATCCATTCATTCAATTACTCATACAGCCAACCTTTATCCATCCATTTCACTACCCATCCACCCACCCATCCACCTACCCATCCATCCATCCATCCACCCATCTACCTACCCACTCATCCATCCACCCATCCACGCACCCATCTACCCATCCATCCATCCATCTGCCAATCCATCCGTCCTTCCATCCATCTACCCAATCATCCATCCATCTGCCCATCCTTCCATCCTTCCATCCGTCCATCAGTCCGTCTGTCCGTCCATCCGTCTGCCTAACCATCCATCCATCCATCCATCCATCCATCCATCCATCCATCCATCCATCCATCCATCCATCCATCCATCCATCGGTCCCGTCCATCCATCCATCTCTCCATCTAACCACATATCCATCCATCCTCCATCTATCCATCCATCCATTCATCAGTCATCCTCCATCCATCCATAAATCCGTCTACTAATCTATACCTCTTTCTATCATATATTTTAACATCTATTTTAGTCTCTCACCCTAATGTTTCATTTCTCTTAACTTTGTAATTGATCGAGGTACTATGATTTACAGTACTGCTAATGGTGGTTTCCCATGCACAAAATCACAGCCATCCCCAGTGTATCCACTGCCCTCCTCCCAGAATCCCAATTCTCCTCTATCTCACCTGTCCCCCACAAATTCACTTGCATGGATCAGTTCTGTTGTCTTTGATCCTGTTTTTGCTCCCTTGCTGTATTTCTGTAAGACTCACATAGGAGAGACTGTTCTGTATCTCTCCTGAGATTGTTCTGTATCTACCACAAGCTCATTTTATATCTATCACTAGATTGTTATGTATCTATGACGAGATTGTTCTGTATCCTTCTGTATCTATTACGAGATTGTTCTGTATCCTTCTGTATCTATCCTGAGATTCTTCTGTATCTACCACAAGTTCATTCTGTATCTATGATAAGATTGTTCTGTATCTATGATGAAATTGTTCTGTATCTATCATGAGATCATCCTGTATCTATCATGAAATCATTCTGTATCTATGACGAGATTGTTCTGTATCTATCACGAGATTGTTCTGTATCCATCACGAGATCGCTTTTGTATCTATGGCAAGATCATTCTGTATCTATCACGAGATTGTTCTGTATCATGAGATCATTCTGTATCTATCACGAGATTGTTCTGTATTATCATGAGATTGTTCTGTGTCTATCATGGACCATTCTGTATCTATCGTTAGATTGTTCTGTATCTATCACTTCCTTTCTGGCTGATTCCACTTGGTCCTCACATATTTCTGTCATTCATCTCATCTTCATGCTTACCCTTCTCTATCTCTACCTTTCCCTTGTCTATTCCTCTGTTCCTTGAGGCATCAGTAATCGCTGACCCAGCTAGCACTCTGTAAATCCTCACTACTGTCTTTCTCAAGCAGCATCTGGTAAATGTTTGTTGACTGATTAAACATCACTATCACTATCACTATCTTCCCTTTAATCATCTATTTGCTAGAGTGGGCACCAGCAATATCTCCATATGTCCTGATTCATGCTAGTAGAATCCAAAGGCATCCACTTGCTCCAGGAACATAAAGAGCCTCAAACCATTATATTAGGTCACGGGAATGACCTAATATAAATGTTACTGGTATTTGGCATATAAAATACTACACAAGCAGCTTGCCAGGGTTGCTGTGCAGGTGGCATACTGTTGTAGTCTTAAACATATGTAGCTTAAACATATGATAATAAAATAAATGACCTTTGCACTGGAATCTCCAGCCAAAGTCAGATCATGATCTGGACCCTCAGTTGCCTCAGCTGTGGCCAGACTAACCATTGGACCTGCCTCTGGACTTCCTTGAAAAGGCCACAGGGAGAGAGCTGAGGACTTCCTTCTAGCCTCCTGCACTGCTCCAGCACTGACAGGATTTTGCACAGAGCCACATGGGCCTGGCCCTCCAACAGCTGCTTGGAGAACCGAGCGCCAGCAAGACCCAGGTCAGAAGCAGAGGAGAAAGTTCTGCTCCCACTCCGGCCCAGAACCCACACAGCCAGCCAAGTTTAGAGAGCCTCAGAGCGTTTTCTGACTCATCTTCCCCTCAGTCCTTCAGGCCAGTGTATGACTCTGAGCCGTTCACTTTGTTTGCTGGCCGCACGCTTCTTTCTGACTGCAGCTTCAGCCAGGCCAGCCATGAGCATCCCACACTGTCCCGTCACCCTCTGCAACAGCTCAGCCTGTGCCCCCTTGGAACTGGGCACCCCTTCCATCGGAATGCCTTATGCAGCCAGCGGCCCGGATCTGAGCCCAGGGCCTGGCACCAGTCAGATAGCAAAGGGCCATTAGTGGAGCTGGCAACAGTTGGCAAGTGGCACTCAGGAACTCTCCTGGATGGTGATGCCATGGTGACATGCCGAGAAGCCCGCTGCTGGTCAGGCTCACTTGGCAGCAGGCAAAGTCAGCCTGGGACAAGCAAGGCATGAAGCGTGCCAAGCACCTGGCCAGTGATGGAGTGTCCTGGTCCATGGCTGCCCTGGGCAGCTTGTCCACCACCAGAGCTGGGCAGTGTCTGGAGACTTGCGGTGGTGATGCAGCCATGCCACTCCTCATGAGGATTTGGGTCTCTTCTCACAACAGGCTCCTGCTGTCTCTGCCCTGTGGCCTCTGCATTTGGCTCTGGAGGATTCGCAGGTTCTGATCACTCACCGCAGCCCATCGGAGAGGCTTTCCAGAACCTTCTCCCCAGAGCTCTGAGTGGAAACAGTCATAGGTCTCCACAGCGCTGGAGACAGACACCTGCTCATCACCTGCCCCAGTACAAACTCTCAGCAGAGAACTTGGGGTTGAGCCGTCACCCAACTCTCTGGGAGGGGCCTTCAAGGCAGGACACCCACCAGCACCAGGCCACAGGCTTTTCCTCAAGGCCCAGCTCACCAGAAAGCAAGAGATGGACACTTACATCTGCGTGGACCCCGTGGTCCACACACACAGCCATGAGCTGAGCAGGACCAACAGTCAGAACAGTCAGGGCCCTTGTCAAGAGATACTGACCTTCTGAGGCCCAAACTGGCTCTGGGGTGTCTCTGCTTGGCCCATTAATGCCTGCCTGGCCAGTGGCACCGCAGGACAGAATGGTCAGGGTGGGGGCACCACTGTGAGCCCAGAACACCCCAAGACAAACTGGGTGTCGGCTGCTGCCTCTTCTCTTCAGATGATCTGACAGGGAGTGATTTCACTTCCCACAGAATCCAGAAAAGGCTCCATGGGACAAAATTTATAATCTCAAGGGATTCAATTTGTCATTAGAATTTTTATTGTCATTGTGGAAAAAGTTAAGCAAATATCATTTCATGGAGATAAGTGAATTACCCTGAGGAACGGTGTCCTTCCCATTGGGGTGGGGTGTCCCAGCCAGAGAGACAGCGTAGCGGACAAAGTGCTGAGGCCCACACTGGGCACTTGGCACTGGTCAGGGAAGGCTGGCCTTACCTCATTGTTTTGGGGAGAGAAAGAGAAAAGAGCCTTTACCTTTGGTAACACCCTGCCCCCGCCTCTATAGGATTGATCTTGAGCAGTTCTGGTCTCGGTGGTGCTGTGTGGACAGCCAGCATCAGGCCTGGGGAGAATTAAAGGCCTTAGACTTTCCTGGTCACATGCGACTGTGCTCTGGGCTTGCTCCTGGCTCTCTCCCAGGCACTCAAGCTGGACCATATATGGCACCAGGGATCAAGCCCAGGTTGGTGAGTACGAGGTCTTTCCCACTACTCTCTGGGGTTTGAGGCATGTCTGGTGTTTAAATGGGCACTTGGAAGCATTCCTAGCCCGAAAGTTATGTGGGAAATGGTCAAGTTCCCCACGTGGGAAATGGAAAAGTACACCTTCATCACACGTGCAGGAAATGTCTCCTTCATTCAGTCTCATCAATCCACAGCATCACAGTTTAACTTTTAATAATCTGAGAAAAGATATCATTTTAATTTATAAAAAGAGTAAAAGTGTGACATTTCCCAAAATTGTAAATGTCTTCATAGAATAGCACTGAATCAAATACTTCCAGAGCGAGCATGTGATTAAGGCTGATGCCTTTAATGAGGCAGCTCCCGCTCAACCCACCACACTGCAAAGGCTCCCAGGCACTGCCAGAGTGACCTCTGAGCTCTGCTGAACACAGGGCCCACGTCAGCGCTGAGTAGCTCATGTGGCCCCAAACAACCATAAAGAATTTGGGGGATGGTGGCCATATGTGCAGATCTGACTATACTACATTTATGTTAAAATCAGCTTTTAGATGAAAAATTAGTTTTCCATTCTTCTTATGTAATCTAATACCACTTACCAAGTTATCTAACGGATGCCAGTATTCTTCAACAGGGAACATGGGATCAGATGTCTGCCTTTTCATCGGGCTTTTGTCTTAGTATTTCTGATATTTATGCAATAACAATAGGGTTATGAAATTTGAATTTTAATAACATAAATTGATGTTGCAAATTTATTTATATTGTCTAATTATATTGTATCATTGTACTGAATTAATATTTTTAATGTATCTATGAATTTTGAAAGATGAGCCACATTTTTTCTTTGAGCGGAAATTCACATTTCCTTCACTGTGTATGTAATGTACACATCTAGGTATGTGCTTAACATTCTCTCATGTACTGTAGACAGTATGTATCACCGTGCATGTGCATGTGTGTGCATTGTTATTAATCATTTATTTAGTTCAGTTTTCAGTTGTAGAAGTTGTAAGTTTTCCCTCACTAGGAAATGAGTTTATATTATAAACTCATTTATAATATATAAATAAGTTTGCTTATATAATTTTATATAAGCAAACTTATATAAACTATGTACAATTATTTGTTTACACAGCCCATGATGAGCAAGAATAAACCCAAAATGCATTCTAGCAAAGACTAAAGAATGTTTATAGGACCTGTGAGCTCGGGCAGTAATTTATGGGCTGCTGGACCAAAGCTCAGCACCTCCTGTCATCTGCGATATCCCGCACAAATCAAAATTCAGAAGAAGTGGGATTATGTGCTGGGCAATTAAATGAACCTAGTAGTAATATTACTGAGGACAGTATAAATTAAATAAAAATCAATAATTCATATTTGAAATGAAATAATCACTTGGATAGGCATACTGCTAAGTTAGACAGTGAAGAAATAAAAAATCACAAATTGAAAGATGTGTATACAGAATTCTTTCAAACATAAAAACAGTGATATTTAAATAAGGACTGACCGAGTTCCCAGAAAAGAATAAGCAACAGAGGAGATAAATGTATAGTAAAAACATAACTGTACATAAAACTAAATATAACACTGTCTAATGCATATGCTACAGTATCACTGTATCACTGTATCACTGTCTTCCCGTTCATCATCGATTGGCTCGAGAGCAGGACAAGTAACATCTCAATATGTCCTATCTCATGCTAGTAGAGCCCAAAGGCACCTGCTTGCTCCAGGAACATAAAGAGCCTCAAACCATTCCATCAGGTCATGGGAATGAGGTCTAAAATTGTTACTGGTATTTGGCATATCAAATACTACATGGGTAGTAGCTTGCCAGGCTCTGCCATGCGGGTAGCATACTATTGTAGTCATCTCTAAATCCAGCATTTATTGTTGAATAAGCGCGGCTGCTTGCGGCCTGCGCGAGCTAGGCTGTGATAGGCTGGTCTGCTGGGTAGAGTTCTGACAAGATGGAAGTCCGGATGTGGAAAATGGAGGCCCTCATGGAGTGGGGAGGTGGTCCTGGCTTGTTGCAAGGCTCTTCTGGGTTGGCGGGTCAGGGCTAGAACCGCCATCCCTCCTGGGTGCCTACGTGAGCGTCTGGGCACAGGGAGAGTCAGTAGCAGCTCTGCCCCATGTCTGTGAGTCCTATAGAAAATGCTACAGTAAACAGTATATATATGCAGTCAGTTTGTATATATATATATATATATATATATATATATATATATACATATGTATATACATATATATACGTGCATATATATGTA